>WEKX01025675.1:19244-78764 GCA_013390025.1 Pitta sordida | reverse complement strand
CGAGGATGATGAATCGCGGTGTGCAGGAGGTCAAAGCATCCCCGGGTGTGAGCGAGGAAAGCGGCTTTTCGCCCCGCTGTGGGGGACCGGGTGCGGCGGGAGAAGGGGGCCCAGACCGGTGTTTGTCTCGGCACAAAGTCTGCGGGGCTCTGGGCAGGAGTGCCAGGGGCGGCGGTTCTCCGGTGTCCGGTAACCGAGCCCGCTGCCGGAGCGGCGGGAGGGGGCTGGAGAGGGCGGGAGGGAAAGGAATGGAGAACTCTTAGTCGGAGCGGAGCTGTGGGTGTCCCCGCCCGGGCGGAGGGCGGCGGGGGCTGCTCGGAGGCGATGTCGTGCTTTGGCTCCCGGTGCCGTCGTCCCGCGTTGCTGGGTTCGGGTCGCGGCCCCGGGGGTGGCCGTGGGCAGGAGCCATTCCCCGCTGCGCTGTTTGTGGGGACTTCTTTCCTCCGGCTTTGGGCTTTGTAGAAAGTTTTGGAAGTGATGTATGTTGTCCGCGTTCTTTTTCATTCTTCCTCCCCGAGATTTTTTTTTTTTCCTTTAAAAGGGTAAAAAAAAATTTAAAACCCTTCTCCTTTGTACGCCGTAGGATCGGAGCTGGTCCGGGGGCTCCTGGTTAAGCGGGAACCCCTCAGCAAGAGGGAAGGGGAGAAGCCTCCGGCGCCCAGCAGTCCTGGGATGGAGGCTCCCGAGCACTCACCCGGGGTCCCTGCCTGCTGCAGAGGTGCCGGAGGATGAAGTTGGCGGGCAGAGAGCCCGATGGGCCCCGTGCTTGCGGGTAGCTCCTCGCAACCTACTTCCCATCAGCAGTTCGGGAATTGGGGAAGGATAGCCGGCGTGTGGGCTGGCAACCCCAGCATACATCACCTAGGGACCATCCCGCCAGTCCCTGGGGAGGCAGGGACCCCCAGCCTCTCTCCTGCCACCGTCCAGGGATGGAGCAGTATGAAGAGTCAGATGGAGAGAAAATAAACAGCTCCTGCTGAGGAGTCACTAGTTTTTTTCAGCTTCATGAACGTGTGGAGGGGTCAGGGGCCAAACATGCTGTCCGAGAGGTCAGGGCCCAGCTGGGTGCCAGCCTGGTAGGACTGCTTCAGGGCTGGCTGGCAACCGCCCAGAATTTTTGGAGCTGGCCCTGGTTCCCCTGGGATTCTCTCTTTTTTTTTTTTTTTTAATTTCCCCTTTGCTTTAGTGTGAGCTGGAGAGAAAGTTGCAGCTGGCCCAGAGAGGCTTCTGCCTTGCCCGGCTTTGGGAAGCCGCTGCTCACATCAGGGTCAGCAAGCTCCCGCGCTTCTGCTGCCTTGGACATTTCTGTCCGTGCTCAACGCTGCTTCCTGATGGGGACTGGCGCGTTCCAGCGGTTACTGTAAATCTTGTGTGCACGTTTGTTCGGATATTTTAGTGCTGATCATAAATCTGGCACGGCCATAAATCTGCATGCACGTCCTGCAAACAACAGCAGTGAGCGGTCCCCAGCCTCGGCCACTTTACCATCCCCTCCTAGGGACAATGGGGCCAATGCTGGGCTGGAAGGGCAGGGAACTTTAGGGCTGGATGGCGCTCCCCATTCCCGAGGGTATGGCGGGGAGTTGGGTTTCTTTACAAGGCCCCACGGGGGTGGAGGGGAAAAGCCGCGCTCGGCAGCAGCTCAGTGAGGGCTTTGTGCTGCCGAGGAGAAAATGGTTTCTCTCCAGATCCTGTAAGTGCGCTGGGTCTGTTTGAAGTCACAATGTGTTTTTCTTCTCCGCTTCAGCAGTCCCCAGGCCGGCTGCAGCAGGAATGCTCTATCCGAGGGCAACAGCGGATCCTTTCTCCAGCGCAGGGGTTTGAGCCGAGGAGTTTGTGTCCCAGTGGGGCTGTGGGAGCAGAGGCCTTATGGGGAGCGGACGCAGTGGAACATCATGGGGAACGTGCTGTGTTCCAGGCCCTTGCTGGCCATCTGAGGGTAAAACTCCGGTCTTCAAAGCACCCTGGCCCAAGGGAGTGTGGACAGCCACAGGCTAGCTCTTCCTGTCGCCCTGGGGGTGCAGGTGGGCTGAGACAGGGACCTGCTTTCCCAAGGAGCGGCTCTCCCAGACAAGTCCAGCCCTGGGCAGCCTCTCTGGATGCAGGACTCCATTTAAACTTGGGGTTTCTCATATGCTTCCCCATGAACCCCTGTGCAGAAGCACTGTGTTGCTGCACATAGTCCCGAACCAGTTGAGACTCAAGTGAAATAGCCAAATCTCCCAGCGCAGGAGGATTTCACGAGGCGATTTTCCTCGTCTGGGCTCTGGCCAGTGGCAGTTCCCAGACCCCAGCCGGGTGTTACGCAGCCTCACCACACTCGTCTCTGCAAACCCCTACTCATTGACCTCTGTGCTGGAACTGCCAGGTATTTTCTTGGCAGGGAGATTTGCTTTCCGTTTAATTACTTTTCACAGAAATGGCATGTTTCTCGGCGGGGCAATGAGGGAAGTTGGCCCTGCTGTTTTATTGATGCTTGGGGTAAGATTGTGAGGGAAAGTGGGTCGTGGGGCTCCGCAACACTCGTTGGATTCATTAAATCTCTCGTTCCTCACTAAAAGCTGCGCTTGAGGAAGCCTGCCGGTCCGTGCTCCCAAGGAGGGGAGGAGAAGGGCTTTCCTTTGTGTCAGGCAGAGCATGCGGAGAGCCAGGGAGAGGAAAAACTTGCAGCACCGGGGTCCATTTGCAGCCTTGCGTTTCTCCCTTAGCGTACAGCAAGGCTGTGGCTGTGGGGCCATTCCTGCCCAGCCCTTGTGATTGGGAATAGCGGCCTCTGGTTTTTAAGGAATGAACCGAAACTCCTTGTTTTGTTGTGATGACTTACTGCAAGAGATATTTGGGGAAACCAGTTGGTTGCATTTTCTTTCCGTGAGCCGTTTGCTGCTGCCGCTGGAGCAGGGGAGCTTGGTGTTTAATTAAAACAGCCCCAGCAATCTGAATCACAGACTTGCATGTTTTTAAAATTGTAGCTGTTCCTGTTGTGCTGAGTCAAACTGGTTTGTCGGGATTAAGCGTCTCCGCCTGGGAGCCATGCTGGGGGAAGGGTGCTGGGGCGGCCCTCAGGGTCGGGATCCCCACTCACAGCTGATGCAGACCACAGGGTGGGTGTCAGCCTCCCCACAAGGAGAACCCCGGGAAAGGGGGACTATACCCAAGGGTGGCAGTGGAGCTGATGGGTGCCATTGCCACAAGCTTTTGTGGTTGAAGCCATAGGGAGTTGATGTTGTTTCTGGGCCTGGCGTATTTTCATGAAGCATTTGTGGGATGCTGGGGATGGAGGTGCCCCTCCATGGCCAGGGAGCTCCTTGCAGAGCCAGGCACAGTCCCATGCCCCAGGGGATGGGCTGCCATCTTGAAGGCAGCATGTTGTGGTGACGCCCTCACCCGACTGGGATCGTCCCATTTGAATTTGTGTTTTTGTTTTTTCATTGCATTTTTGTTGTTGTTGTTGCTTCTAACACAGCCCTGTACTCAGGTTGGGTGGTGCTGGCAGTGCAGCAGGGGCCATTCCCTCACAGAGCTGAGCTCCATGTGGGAGCCATTTTGTAGGGTGGGCGGGTGGGTGCCCTGCCTGTGAAGGGACAGGCTGGACATTGTTGGTGAAGCCTCATCCTCCAGCGCTTGGACACCGCTATCACCTACCCACAGCATTGCCACAGAGGGGTTGTGGGGCTGAGCTTGGGAGTGAGGTGACATCCCCCTCCTGTGCCACACTCTCTTCCCACAGTGTCACCTTTCCCAGATGGGCTTCATCCCTCCCGATGCATCTCACCCCACCAAGGGTGCCCGCTTTGCAGGGCAGCCCAGCCCTCCAGCCTGTGCTCCCTGAGGCAGGAGGGAGCAAGCCCCGTGCTGGCTTCACATGGCCGCTCCGCTGAAGAGAACAGGAGCCATCTTGGGAAGAGGCTGGAACACAGCGGCATGGCCCAGCGCCGGCCCCATGGCTGCTCTCCATGTGCGTGCCAGCATGTGCTGGCTGGGGATCCTGGGCTGGGACAGAGGGGATTTTACTGGGGGGGTCTCTTGATTTTATTTTTGCCCATCACTAAGCCCCATTGCACTGCGGGGCCTGGTGTTTCTCAGGCATGTGGTAGGAGCTGTTGACAAACACCTGTTTCCCAGCCCCCTCCCAA
The DNA here is from genome assembly GCA_013390025.1 of Pitta sordida. Taxonomy (NCBI): domain Eukaryota; kingdom Metazoa; phylum Chordata; class Aves; order Passeriformes; family Pittidae; genus Pitta; species Pitta sordida. The sequence continues at coordinate 74,631 of WEKX01025675.1, read as the reverse complement.
GGAATGCCCCTGGGGCCCCATGGGGGCTGCAATGCCAGAGGGGTGGGCAGCAGGGATATCCCTTCCCAGGAGAGCCCTCCCCCAGGACTCTTCTGCCCAGCGGCAGCTGCATGGGGATTTGAGCCTCCCTGTTCCTCTCTGAGGTGTGGCCATCGTACAGGGCTGCCAAAACTTATCCTTGTCCTGGGGAATGAGCACTGTTGTCCCCATGTCCCCCCGCCCAGTCCTGCTCAGTGCCTGCCCAGCGAAGGCTGGGCCGTGGGGGGACCCCACGGAGAGGGGGTGCTCGAACACGCGGCATGCTATCCAAGGCCTTTTTTTATTAATGAGAAAAATGTGCAGGGCTTGAACGATCGCCAGCAACAGATTTATTCTAGTTCCCCAGAAATTAAACTGAAATGAAGGAGCGAGTCAGCCCGGCCCAGCACCCCCTCCTGACTCTGTGCTTGTTTTAACTCTGGAAGAATCTGACTTTGGGGGTGGGGGAGGTGGGGAAGGCGGAGGGGGGGTACTATTTGGGTTTAAGCAGTTCCAGATGGGCTTGGTGCTCTCTGAGAGCCGAGGAAGCGAGCAGAGAGCAGCACGGAGATTTGGGTAACTGCCCCAGGCAGTAGAGAGGAGGGAGATCTTGGCAGAAACTCCTGTTGTGCGCTGCCGGGATGGGATGGAGCTTGGCAGCCGAGCCACCCGTCTGTGGGGCGAGCCTTTGGATGTGCACCGAGTAACCTTTTTTGGGGAAGGGGTGGGGTTTTTTTCTTTTAAATATCATTACTCTTTCTCTGGGCATTTTCCAAAAGTACAACCTGGAAAAAAACAAAGCTGCAGGGGGAGAGGGGCCTTTTGGATCTCAGCCTGATGCAAACGGTTGCCCTGCGGAGGCAGGTCTGCAGCACCGACTGCATTTCTTCCTTTCCCCAGGGACTCTGGGACTCTACATCCATGGGCACCAGCCCAGCTCACCTTCATACCCTTTGGGGATGCCTGCCCCATGAAACCAGGACCACGAGGTGATGGGGTCACAGAGGGCGGTGGTAGGAGCATCCCCTTTATACCATGTCCTGGGAGTGAGGATGGCTTTGCAGGCCAGTTTCCTGCCTATGTCCTGGTCAGTGGCATTTGCAGCTCGAACAGGTCTGGCATCTCCTGATCGAATGAGTTATTTCTGTGGCAGTGGAGGACAGCAGCATGGCCATTCCTGCTGGGGATGGTGACCTATAAATCTGTCCTGCCTCCTGGCTGTAGAGCTCCTGCCTTTCTGGCATGGTTGGTCACATTGTCCCCAAGGTGGGGAACTGCAGTGGGCAACCCCTTTCCCTGGACCAGGCAGGGACATTGCTGTCCTGAGTGGGCAGCAGTCATTTTAAGGCCAGCAGTGTGTCTGGCAGCAGGCAGGGATGTGGGGTCTGCCCCTTGCAGGCAGCCTGGCACAACAGAAGCTCCTTTTCCTCCTGGTCAATCTGAAGCAGCGAGTACCAGGGTGCATCCACCATGTGGGCAGGGATTGCAGCTCTTCCTTGGCCGAGCTGACCCTGGTGTAGCACACTGGACTCTGACATCCGAAATCCCCGTGGTATTAATAGAACAGTAATTGCAGTGCAGGGCTGGACTCAGGCAGCTGGCTCCTATCCGCTCCCAACGTCGGTACGGCCTTTTTGCAGGACCAGGATCTGGCAGCGGGGCCTGGCGGGATTTGGGCAGCAGGCTGCACGTGTCCTTGGCGTGCAACTGGAAGGCAGGAGCCTGCTGTCCTGCAGAAGTCCCAGACTCTGAGTGCCATGCTTTGTAGGGAACTGCATACAGTGTGATGCTGCTGGGTACTGGAGCCCACCTTGGCATGGCCCTGCTTGTAAAATGGCAGAAATCTGCCCTTCTGCCTCCATCTGGTGGGTGACCAGGAGAAAAGGAGCACCCATCCCTTCCCACATCCCAGGCGCTGCCACTTGATCTGCCTTTTGCAGAGCTGGCACCTGTCCTCTCTCACATGCTTCAGTCTGTCTCGTGGCCGTCAGGAAACAGCTCCTGGTGAGGAGCATGTGGCCGGAAAACCCTCTTCAGCCAGTTAGCGGCTGGTGGGTCAGTGACAGGGCAGGGTTGAATGGAGGAAGCACTCATGTCCCTCTCCATGCTGCATGCCAGGCAGCTCCCACTCATCTGGAAGCTGGATCTGGCCTGTGCGGAAGATGCAGGGCATTGGGTTTGGATAGAGGAACTGTGAGGGAGATGCAGCAGGCCAATGGCTTGGAGCCATGGGACTATCTCCTGGCATGAAGTTAATACCCCAGTGCAGGTGTGGGATTGGGAAATAGAGGATGCACCCTTAGAGCATTCTTGGAATTGGAGTCTTGGACCTTCCTGTGAGCTTACTATGGTGCTGACAGGACTGGAATTGGCATTGGTGAGTGGTCCCAAGACTGACAGTGCTGCCCACCCTTGGCTCAGCTCTCTGGGCAGGGACTGCCTGCCTTTGCACGTGCATGCGTGGTGTGTGCACAGAGGGGCCTTAATCTCAGTTGGGGCCTCTGGGCCCTGCCATAATACAGAAATAATGAGTCTATTATTAAGTGCCCACAGTACTTCTTCACTCCGGTGGCTTGCCTCCAGCAGCAAGCAGAACCTGCCCCGCTTGAAGTGGATGTGTCATCATTTGCCTCAGCAAATCCGATCCCCTTTGATGATGGGCCAAACGCCCTTGGCATGAAGGGCCACAGCTGTGATACAGGCCCCTTTTTTTTTTTTTTCCCTCCTCTCTTCCCTTTGTTCCCAGTTCATTGACAAGGCTCTGGTTTGCCCTGGACTTGGGGCAAGTGCATGTTGGTTGGACTGGGTGGTCGGAGCCCCCATGCCTGCTGGGAGAGGGATGGCGTGGGGGGCCAGCTCCCATGACAGCCTTGTATCTTCCCCCTCAGCACTGGGGAGCAACAGGCGCCCTGCTCGGCATAAGGACAGGTTCCCAGCGTGGGCGGTGATAGGGAGTGCTCCAGCCCTTCCCTTGGGCTGAACCGCACTGCCTGGCCTGCCTGGCCTGACAGCCGGGGAGGGCAGGGGTGGGACCAGCACAGCCCCCTGGCCTTTTGCTGAGTGCTTGGGTGGCCAGGTGTGCAAGGGGTCCCCAGGAGAGATGGGATTCCAGGGGGAGGATGAGGACATGCGGGTTGTGCAGCATGCTGGCACTGCTGCCAGCCTCATCCTTGCAGAAGGAGCTGGCATACAGCGCCTGCCAGAACCTTCCCCACACTCCCAAACCCTGTTCATGGCACGTCCGCCATGGGTACCCCCTGCCCACCCCGTATGCTGCCAGGTCCACTGGTGCTCTGCCTCCCTCCTTGGCTGCAGTCTTCCTCCCTGCTCTCCTGGCTCTCGGCCGCATCAGCAAGAGCTGAGCCTCCCTGCAGTGCAGCTCCGGCATAAGGGGCTGCCAAGTGCCAAAACCTCCCAGCACGTCACCTCCTGTGCACACGATGGCTCCAAAGCTGCTGTCTGTGGTGTGCTCCATCCATGGAACATGTGGTCTGAGTGGGATGGGAAAGCTTCCTCAATGCATGCAGCATGTGGAGTCCCCTAGCCTTGGAGCAGGGACATCCCCTGCCCAGGAGGAGGACGACTACAGAGTTTAGCTGGGGTCAGAGAGGGAAGAAAACTCCTGGAGGAGGAGGAAGAGGAGGAGCAGGGATCTGGGTAGCGGCATGCTTCAAAAAAACGTGTTGCGGGGTCTCCCAGACCTGACGTGCTTGCAGGGCGCTCTGTGTGGCTCAGCTTTTGTGTACGGGAAACGCTCGTCAGCGGGAAAAGTGCAACCTCAGGTTCTCTCCCACAGGCAGCTCTTTGTTCCCAGATAAAGGACCTTACACCAAAGGGCCTTTGTGCTGCTGCTCAGAACAGTGCCGGGATTAATTGTACCGATAGGTGCTTGAATGGGGAGCACGCAAGGCCACTCGCTCCTGCCGTAATTATCTTTAAAACCGAGAAGGAAATTAAAATATGCAGGGAGATGCCCCTTTTGGTGGCTTTTTGACTAGCAGGCAGTCACCGAGATTTAAAGTGCATCCCTAAACAAGCTGCTTTTCGTTCCAGAAGAGAAAAGCATGGCAGCAAGGGGGAGAGGCATCCAGCATCACTGTGAGCAGCCACCATGATGGAAGCCAAGCCACATCGTGAGCCAAATGGCCCAGCAATCGATGATGTCTACAGGAGCTCAGCGTGGAGCAAGTAGCCCCATACTGCCAGTCCAGGCCACTCGCCCCACACTGAGCTCCTGCAGACATGGTGCCATGGAGTGCATAGCTCCCAGAGAGCATGGGCGCGTTGCAGAACAGGTTCGTCTGTTTGCGGCGAAGCTGTGTGGGCGTCTTTACTAACCTTCCTCCCTTGCCTTCTTCCAGGATGCTCTGGACTTGTGTGAGATGTCTTGTCCTCATCAAGACGAAGAGCTGGCATCCTGTGTTGGCAGTGCATCCTGATAAAAGTCATCAGTCCCCATATTCAAAAGAGAGAGTGTTCAAATTGGAGCCTATTGGTGGAGACGATTGAATCTTCCCCAGTGGCTTCATCTTGAAAGAATTTTGATATCCCCCCCCCAACCCCCTTTTCTGGCTCAGCCATCTCTGCCGCGCGCGTCTGCCGCTCAACAGCGCGAGACGGGCTCTCTGGGCCTCTTAAGGGGGGAGTTCAAACGTTTTCGCTGGCCTCAGACCATGCACGCTGCATTCCAGAGCCTCTGCACCAAGAGAAAGAGGTCCCTGGCTCCAGATGGGTCCTCGCCAAGGCTTCAGACACCTAGTGAACTGCCAGGGACTCTGTGGAGGTAATGGGAGGGCTGCTGGTGGGGCAGCCCTTGTCTTTGCAGTTTAGGGTGTGTGTGGGAGGAGACTCGCAGTGCAATGAGGAGGCAGCTAAAGTGATGCTCAAAGCCCTGACTGAGGAGTAAGGCTCTTTCCCTGTCCCAGGATCCCACTGTGCCATGGAAGTCCTGTTTTTATGTGGGGTTGACTGTGGCTGCTTGGGCTCACTGAGCGTAGCGAGGCTCCTGCTCCATCCCTTGTTCTTGCCCAGCTGAAGGTAAGGAGAGGACAACTCCCAGCACTGCAGACAGTGATAAAGCAAGCCTTAGGGTGACTTCCACAAGCTGGTGAAATTTGGAGCCAATTTCCCATTGACTAATGGGACCAGGCTCTTGCTGGCATGCAGCATTGAAGTGGCTTTGACTCACTGTTCAGCCAGCCCTGACACCATTCACATCCTTTTGAAGCACCTGCAAACCTGAACTGCACTGGGAAGTCACCAGTGACTCCTCAGCCCACTTCTGGCACTGTGGAGGGAGAGAGCAGTTGTCTGCTCCTGAACCACTGAAGCCTAGTGCTTGGGCTCCCCACCCTGGGCACTAGCACATCCCCTTTCATGGATGGCCAGCACTCGATGTGCTTCGGTGTTTGTGGGAGAGAAGACTTAGGTTTGGTGGCAGGCCGCTGTGAGATCTCTGCCGTAGCTTTACAGCCAGAGATTGGTTTCTGTGGCTGAGCTCAGCATGTGCCACCAGCCCTAAGACCATGCAGCACAGCAGCCCGCAGGGCCGTCCGCCCACAGCCTTCACAGTGCAGGCTGTGAGGGTCTAGGAAGCTCTGATGACCCCACCTGGGTCACTCCCGTGGCTGCAGGAAACCTCCTCTGCCCTCTGTGCTCAGCCTGTTTCCTTTAGCTGAGTTGCTCAGTGATTTTATTTTTATTATTTCCCCTCCCTGCTCTTTCTGTGTGGTTTACATGGCTCTCGCGGCAGCAGCCAGCTTGGCTCTGTCAGTTTTTTCTCTCCTCTGCTGGTCAGATGGCAGATGCTGCCAAATTAGGATGCAGGCAGTGAGCCTCCTGTCCAAGCTGAGGTTTTGCCCAGGACAGACACAGGGAAGGACGCTGCCGGAGGGGATGGCTGCCTTGGCAAGGGCTTCCTATGTGGGGCCTGCTGGAGTGCACGAGAATTCCCGCACACCCTGGGCAGGTTTGGGAAGCAAACTTCACCATGGTCTGGTCAGTCCAAGCTATGCCGTGGCTTGCCACAGGATCCTTGGGTCTGCACCCAGATCCCCATCTCCTCAGCCTGACTCACCACCCCAGCCGCTCATCCATCAGCAGCCCCAGCCCTGAGCACACAGGGCATCCCTTCCTGCTCCTCCTGCGGAAACACCCACCAGCCGCCCAAGCCAGCAGTGAGTCCCGGCACTGGCTGGACCCGCACAGGGTGTCCACACCAGGATTTGGCAGCCCAGTGCTGTCAGCATGGAGCACATGCTTGGCTCTGCTTTCTGCCAGTGCGACGTGTCTGGGCCCTCACAGCACCACTGTGCCCTTATTAGGGCAGCCAGCATGGGGCCTGTCCCTTGGGGAGCGGTGCAGCTCCACGCTGAAACCTGCTCCCTCATGGTCTAGCACTGCACGCCTACCCTGGTAGCCACTCCATGCAGGAGTCTGGGGAGTACAGCAGCATCTCTGGGGTTCTTGTGGCCGTGGAGTGCCACACTTGTGCTCCTGACGGTGTTCAGTAACTGATGGTGTGGGAAGTGGGAAGGGAGAGGGAGGGATGGCAGTTTGCTGTGTTCCCTGGGCTGGTAGTGCCTTGGGACTGAGCAGAGGCTGCTTCATGGGTGCCCAGCGCCATCCTGCCCATCCTGTTTCCCAGCCCTCCTGCATTACCCACTTGGCAGAGGGATTCTTTCTCTCTGTTTTTGCCAGGTGCTCCTCATTTGTGCTTTTGAGAAACGACAAATAACCACTGCCCAGTGACCACCTCTGCATTTGCAATCCAGAGCTGGTGTCTGTTGTAGAGGCTGCCCTGCTGCCCCTCTCCCAATGGGGAGCTGGCACCATGAGGGATTTTCCTCCATCTGTCCCCTCTGCCACTGCCAGTGCCACTAGCCCACAATGTTTGTGTTTGCTCCAGGTGAGCAACCTGGGCGAGAAACAGGCTCACAGGCCTGGCTGGGAACCTGGCAAACCATGAGGCAGGTCAGAGTGCCCACGTCTCCCCAAATGTGCTTGTTTATCTGTGCTGCAGTGGCACCCACAGCCTGTGCTCCCAGCCTGTCTGTGGGTGATGGTTTGGGAGCTGCTGGCGGGTCTCCCAAGGGTGGGACACGGGAGGAAGGTGTTTACCTCCAGCCGGGCTTCATCTGAAACCCTGCATGAATATTTCCTTCCTCCTCCACACTTCCTCCCTGGCCGGGTCAGCCTGTGGTTTTCCTGGGGTGGAAGAAAAGGAGTTGAAGCTGCATCGCTCTGGGGCTCAGCCGTGGTGCCCGAGCATGTCCTCGTACCCCTGCTGGCAAGAGTGAGTGGCTCCCAACCCACTGCTGGCTCTAAGGGCTGGTGAGCCATGGCTCCCTGCCCCTCATCTTGGGTCTAGGTGGGCTAAGGGAGGGAGGGACAGACGGATGGACAGACAGTCCTTGGTGAGCTGCGTGGAGTTTGGGATGGGGCCATGCCTGCAGCTAGGGAGGAGGATGCCATCATCGGGGAGGCGTTTTGACCCTGCTCCTGGGTCCGGCTTGGAGGAGCCACCAAAGCCCCTTTGAGAACACGAGGGTTGCCAGGCATTTGCGCCCTTCTTGCGCCAACCCTCCCCTAGGCAGGAGAGAGTCCAGAGGACCCACACCTCCAGCACACAGTCCAGAGGCCATCCCTGGAGTGGGAGTCACAGGGCCAGCAGCCCACTGAGGGGCCATTGGCCCTGGAACATGTTTCTGTGTTCTTGCCGTTGTGTTTAGCTCCCAGTTTTTGCGCGTGGTGCTCGCGCGGAGCCATGCGGCTCTGCCTGGGATTAGCGACAGCTGCCTGCAATTGCAGCTCTTCCCAGACAAGCGTCTCGCTCCCCCAAGGCTGGGGCTGGGGCTGTTTGGGGAATGCTGCCGGGGTGGTTTGTCTTGTAGTCTGCTCCAGGAATGTTGGCCAGACGGTCAAATTCTTCTCCCCTCTTGTAAAATGAGTGATGTGGGGCGTCTCTGGGAGAGCAGCCTGCCAGTCCCTCCTCCTCTGGATAAACCTGCCTGGCCCGCACCGCCCTGTCATGGGAACAGGCCCTTTCAACCCCAGCCACAGTAAATACTCGCCCTGCCAAAGCAGAGGGGGAGGGTGTGGACAGGGGCGCCTGGTTTCCCTCCTCTGGCACCCCCCGTGCTGACTTGGGGGCACGAAGGTGGCTTGAGGTGGCAGCCTGTCCCCATCCCCCCCTTGCCACCTGGCCAGCTCCTTGTCCTGCTGCTTGCCTGCTCCGGCACAGCTCTCCGGGGACGCCTTGCTCTTCCTGTTCTCCTGACAGAAGAGAAATCTGGAGTCTGTCTGCGCCGCTCTCCCCTCCTCCCACCATGTCTCACCCCCCAAGTTGCTGTTTTCCACAGAAATGTCAGATTCAGCTCTCCTCTCCCCCACTCCTCCTGTTTTTTTCCCCTCTAATCTTGGCCTTCATTTCTAATTATTTCTTTCTCTCCTTCCTTTCTCTCCAGAGACCCTGATGGACACAAAGTGGGTGACCTCTGAGTTGGCGTGGACAACTCATCCGGAGACAGGGGTAAGTTTGGAGCCAGCCCAGTCTTGACCTCCAAAGGGCAGAGCTGGCCTTGGCCACATGGGAATCAGAGTTGCTCACTAGTGCCTCTGTGGAGCTGGCTGTGTCTTTGTCCTTCCCTCCCATGCTTATCCTCACCTTATGAAATTCTGTGCCAGTGGAGCAGGAGTGCCATGGTCCTTGGCCTGGGTTGCTCTTAGTCATCTTGATGACCAGGGGAGTTGCAACAGGTGGAGGTGCAGCTGCTGCTCTTCCCTGTTTACTGTTGCCTATTCCTCTCCACCCTATGCCGTTCACAATGTGCCCGTGACACTGGTGTCCCCAGCTAAGGATTTAACCCTTCCTCTCTCCCTTACAGTGGGAAGAAGTCAGTGGTTACGACGAGGCCATGAACCCCATCCGCACGTACCAGGTCTGCAATGTACGGGAAGCCAACCAGAACAACTGGCTTCGCACCAAGTTCATCCAGCGCCAGGACGTCCAGCGCGTCTACGTGGAGCTGAAGTTCACTGTACGGGACTGTAACAGCATCCCCAACATCCCCGGCTCCTGCAAAGAGACTTTCAACCTTTTCTATTATGAGTCTGATACGGATTCTGCCTCTGCAAACAGTCCTTTTTGGATGGAGAACCCCTATATCAAAGTGGATACAATTGCCCCTGATGAAAGCTTCTCCAAGCTGGAGTCTGGCCGTGTGAACACCAAGGTGCGCAGCTTTGGCCCTCTCTCCAAGAATGGCTTTTACCTTGCCTTCCAAGACCTGGGAGCTTGCATGTCCCTCATCTCTGTCCGGGCCTTCTACAAGAAATGCTCCAACACCATTGCTGGCTTTGCTATCTTCCCAGAGACTTTAACAGGGGCCGAGCCCACTTCTCTGGTCATCGCGCCAGGCACCTGCATCCCCAATGCAGTGGAGGTGTCTGTACCCCTAAAACTGTACTGCAACGGTGACGGCGAGTGGATGGTACCTGTGGGAGCGTGTACCTGTGCTGCTGGATATGAGCCAGCCATGAAGGATACCCAGTGCCAAGGTACGCACACGGCGGAGCGGTCATGGCTTTTGTCTCCATGGATGCATTGATGCAGTGGAGGTGGTTTTGTATGGAGCTCAGTCTGGTTTTAGAGGCTTTTCCCTGAGGGGAGCAGGGTGATTTCTCAGAGGACTGGTCTGCAGTTTGACTCAGAAGCCTTAAAGCCTTTGTGGTGTGGACTGATGGCGGTGTCTGCTGTGACAAACCAGTTAGCAACCTGCAGTGCTACCCTCTGCAGGATGCATCTCCTTGCCCAGAGCTACAGCTCCAGGCATGGTCCTCAGCAGAAATTCAGCACCTTTAAGCTCCTGAGCATTACCCAAACGTCTCTGTCACCCCTGCTGCCATATCCAGCATCTCCCTTTTCTCCCTCCTGCAGCACTTGTGACTGGGGCAAGTAATTGCTCCTGGCAAGCGTGATTTCACGCTGCTTGTGCAGAAGCACTCGGAAACCCTGGTGTTGAGCAGGACTCCACTGTGGGAGAAGCCGTGCAGATGCATGCTCCCCTGCCAGTGCTGAAAGCTTGCAGCAGGGAGGGTGGGGAGCAGCACGAAGGCAGGGGATCCGGAGCGCTCTGTTCCTGCTTGGAAGGGAGGGAAACATATCCTGCGCATGGAGATGCTGGGGATGGAGAGCTACCCTAGCAACAGGATAGCCCTGTGTGGGTCCTGCAGCTGCCATGCGCTCCCACAGTAACTTTGGTGTTGCTGTTTAACCCCAGTTTGGGTGTGTTGATCTGGAAAAATATGCCTGGATGATGTTGCTCTTGGAGTGATTTTTTTCCTCAGGCGCTGTCTCTGGCAGGCAGGACCCTGCCCTGGGGTTTAGGGCAGAAAGGCTGCCGTTCCCCTTGGCTGGAGGCATTGAGCAGGGAGTGGGATGCTGGCCGGGCCCTCAGTACTGGAGCCTCGTGCTCACCGATGACGGGATGCTTGGCGCTGGCTCTTTGCTCTTGGCAGGGGCCATGCGATTTGGGATGGCCCGTGATGCGGAGCTCAGGCCAGGCTAGTCTCTGTTGGCTTAGGGAGCAGGGTAGCTGTCAGCCGTGCCGCTGTGGCTAGTTGGGGAGAGTTCAGATTCCACAGGGCTGAGGCTCCGCCAGGGGTTCAGAGCCTCCCGCACCATCAGTGCCAGCACAGCCCTGACTTCAGTGTCCCAGCCCCCCATGTCAGTCTTGAGAGCCCCTGATCTGGCTGCTCCTGTGGCAGATGGACACCAGTGCCAGGCATCCATCCACATTTAAAATTGTGCAGTGGGGTCCATGCTCCTGGGGAGCTGGCTTTCTTCTTGCTTGGACTGGGACATTTTAGACATACAACAAGTTGGCTCTTTCCCAGCAGGGAATGGGGTTTGGGCATAAGGTGACACTGTTTTCAACCAGTATCTGGGCTGTGCTGAGCTGGGGCATCCCACAACAGGACTTAGGGCTTCTTAGGTTGGGCTCAGGGCATCACTGGAGCCTGGGGCAAGGTCCCCTCTCCACATCCCCCAAGCTGGACAGACCCCCAGCGCTTTTGATTGTCTCTGCAAACCTCAGCTTCTTCTGCAGCCGACAAGGAAAGCACACTGAGCCACGGGCTCATCTCCATCCAGCAGCCTGCCTTCTTGCTGGGCAGAAGCGGCAGTGTCCTCACGTTTCTCTGGGAAAGTTGCGCTGTGCTTGTAGGATCAGATTTTCCGCCATATGATCATGTGTTTTAAGTGGAAACAGCTGAAGAAGGGCTGGAACTGCAGCTCCCTTTTCTGCTCTTGGCTGGATGTTCCCGTACCTCATTTCGACAGTCCAGCACCCCCAAGAAGGCTCCCGGTCCCTGCATCGTGGGGAGCAGTATGGATGTGGTCCCACAGAGCTGGGGTTTCATCACTCCCACTCCAGGGAGCCCTCTGAGGCTTCGCTGCACAGACAAGCAGTGCTCCAGAGTGCCAGATGGCATTTTAATAAATAACAATACCCAGTTACTGCTTAGATGGGATAAGCCCTGTTGTAAATCTCCCCCTTTCCCCAGACTTTCAGTGGCCTTTGAAGATCTCCTCCTCCTCCTTCTCTTTATCTCTATCCAGACCTAAGATTAGACCTCTCATTCAGACATGTTACAATGCAGCTTGTATCCCGGTCCCTTGGGAGCGGAGCGCTCATCCTGCCTGGCTGAAGACAGTTTCTTTGGCATGCTTTGCAAGGCGATATGGCAGGCTGGTACCTGGCACTCTAGTCCTGAGTTGCCACAGCATTGATTTGGCATCTCATTCTCAGGCTCATTATCTTTATTTAATTAGCACATGGCCTTCTGGGGGTTGTGCCGCTTCCCACACACTCCCTGCCACGCAGAGCTGCAGAGGCAGCTCTTGCAGGATGAAGAGGAGCTGCTGGTCAGGAAGGGGGACGAAGGCTCCTTTATGCCTCCATAGGTAGGGGTGCACTGAATTCACACCCCAAGCCCTGCAGCCCCTGAGGTTCAGCCTTTCCCCTAATCCCATCTCTTCTCCTTTTTGGTAGCAAGCACTCAAATTGTTCAGGGGATTTAATGTCCCCAGAAGAGGGTCCCCAGAAATGCTTCTGGACATGTGCTCCTGTGCCAGATTCATTGGGGTTTGCACCCCTTGTGTTACTGGCTTCAGGCAAAGACAGAAAGGTTTGGGGTTTGGCTGACTGCCGTGCCAGGGTGTGCAGCGAGCCCTCTCCTCACATGGCCTCCCACAGCAGGTCCCGGAGGAGGGCCATGGTGCCCCTAGAGCCTTCACCCCACTCAGGAGGGGGACTGGAGCTGTGTGGTGCAGTCTGTGGATGCCCAAACCATAAGAGCACCTGAAGTTACAGTGTGTAGTGTGACACCATGCTCTCCTGAAACCCATTTCTCAGCCTTTTTGATGTCCGTTTTCTCATGGCAACAGGCACTGAACATTTGGGCACAGTCAGTAGGTGAGTGCAGGTCAGGCTGAGGCCAAAATCAGAATTTTTGCAAAAATAAATTTCCCTTGCAATCAGTGACTAATGAAAACATCACCCTGAATTAAAGGAAAAAAAAATTGCCAAGCAAGCATTGCACTTGCCAACTGTTTGCAGCTTTGCATTGCAACATGGGCTTGCTGCATGAAACCCAGGAAGTGAAACTGCCTGGGATTAATTGCCCAGGCTCCCAGATCAAAGGCAGCAGCAGCGAAGGCAGGGAGAACTGCCGGTTTATAGCCAGGCAGCTCCACAATGGGTTACTTGTAACACGTTCGAGGAAATCTGCCCCTGCTGTCCTGCCTGTGACCCACTGTGGCTCAAGAAGCAGCTTTGCTTATTAAGTTTTTTTTTTCTTTTCTTTACCAAAAAAGAAAAAAATAGTTTTCTTGCCTGTTCTTTGGATGCCACTTCAAACCCCCAAGGGCTCGTTCCCTTCTCTCCCTTCAGATTTACTCCATTCGCTTTTGGACTGCACTAGTGTGAAATATTTTCACCCCAAGGGTGATTTTTTTTTTTTATTTTTTTAAATAACTGCCTTTTAGGAGAGACTTAAAAGCAAAGTTAACTGCCTCGGCTGTAACCAGGCTGTTGCTTCCATGGCTCTGCTCCATCTGCAGACACTTATGACAGCGGGAAAGGGAGAGAGCTGCGCAGGTTCATAAAGCACAGATCGTCCCAAGCAAACCCGACTGCTGCCTCTAAAGAAATAAAAAGGTTGCTGGGAAAAGGAATATGATCTGTTTGATTTATCTAGGCTAAACTGAGGCATTCTGCTCCCGTCCTACAGGGAGAGAAATAGATGGAAGGATGCTGGAATAGTGTAATACAAATGGGAAAGCAGCTGAGACACAAAACATGGTAGTTTGGGGAGAGTGTTTCCCAATGTGTCATGGCTATCCCTGCTTTTCCCAAAGGAGGGGACCCCAAAGTTTTGAGGATGCACATAGGGTTCATTGCTTCCTGCCTGCATCCAGTGGAATAATGGAGGCTGCTTGAGGGATGAGTCACTGCTCTCTGGAGTGTTTTATTTCGGTGTTTTTTTCAGTTCCCTTCCTTGGACTTTATTCACCAGGGTGGGGATTGTATTTGGGAATAGTGCCCTTCTCTTCCCCCAGCCCTGTGCTGCAGCTCTGTGAGGTAGGATCAGGCCCTGGAGGTGGGTGACTGATGAAAATCCGGGAGGGACTGCCAGAAGCAGCTGGATGGCCAGGGTTGCCATGCCATGCTGTGCCAGGTGTGCAATGCCCCGTAGAGTGTACAGGGGTAGCTTTGCAGTAGAGCTGTGTTACTGTCCTCCTCCCTCCCACACCCCACGTAAATCCCCTCTGCGACCGATCCCCACTGTCAGGCCAGACTGCCTCTCCCTCCCATCAAACCAGCAGCTCCTCTTCAGACCGGGTAGCTCCGCTTCAGTTCCCTGACCTGTTATCCTGTGGCTGTCAGTGACTGTCATGTTCTCCCCAGAGGTGACCGCAGCACAGCACCAGGAGATGTGATCTGTGTGCAGAGGTTCAGAGTTGTTATTTTATTTGAGGACACTTAAGCAGGAAAAGTGCTTATGCAAAGCTCTTAGAAGGGAGAGGGGAGCCTGGCTTCCCAGCTCCGGCTGGATGGAGTCACGTTCCCACTCCGGAGCTCCCAGGCTCGTTCCGCGGCATCCCGGCCAAGACAGTGGTTGTTGTACAGGCAGTTTCTTGCAGAGAAGAGATGACACAGCGGCTTATCCACTGGGGACCTGGGATCAGCTTTCAGCTTGGTTACAGCCTTCAAATGTGGCGGCTGAGAGCTGTCATGCTGCCACCAAGGTCTTTATGCTCTGATTTATTAAGCAGAGTTGGAAACTTAGAGTGGAGTGCATCTGGGCCTCGGTCCCTCTCCTGCTCTTCCCATGCCTAACAAGGCTGGGACATGGCTCGCTCCACTCCTGCTGAGGTGGCAGGAGTATGCAAAGAAATGATCTTCACCCCTTATGGCTGCACTGGCCATTCCTGTGGGGTGGCAGGGAGTTGCCCAAGGTTCCCTTCCTGTCCCTTCCTCTCGTGCCCAGGAGGTCACTGTCCCCTCCATACCTCTAACCCACTGGGCACCAGCTGGCACTGCGTGTGCAGGAGGCCAAGTGCTCTCATCTCTCCTGCATCCTTCGCAGAGCACCTGGCTGTCCCCAGCTGCCATGGCATGCTTGGTCTGTCAGCTTCACACAGGCTCTGGTTGCTCTGACTTCACTCTCCCCCTACTCTCCCCCTGTTATTTCAGGGGGTATTGTCCCTGATGGATCTGGGCTCCTCTCCATAACCAAAGCATGTTTGGCAGCTTTCTGAGCCCAGAGCATTCCTGTCCAAGAGGTTTCAGTCATCTCTCATTCCTCAACAATCTGGTTCCTTATGTGTGAATCTGCATCCACCCAGTCTGAACCGCCCGGGACTCCAGCTGGGGTGGGTCTGCCTTTGCCAAGGCTGCTCTGTCACCTTTGGGCATCTGCTGTCCACATAAAGACACATTTTGTGATGACCACGGTGTCCTGGGCTCGGGTGATGGAAGCCCTGGACCTGCTGGTCTTCCATCACTCGCAAAGGACCAGGTCTTGCACACTCCTTTACCCTCCAGCCTGCACAGCTGGGACAGGCTAAGCTTTTATTTCCAAAGGGAAGGCCCAGAGGCTGGGTGAACTCAGGTCAAGGAACTGGAATGAGTCGAGCCGTGTGGTCAGTCTTGTTTTGACCAAAGAGGAATCTCCTTAACAGAAGGCTCACACCCTGGCAGCAGGAAGCAGCTCCTGCCACCCAGCCAGGCAGCGGGGCTGGAGAGCACACAGTCCCCTCCATGGCAGCGTGGTGCCACTCACTGTGAGGGGCTGCTTTCACATACCCCTGCCCAGCAGTACCTTACTGAAGTGGGGCTTCTCCCCCTTGGGAGAAGGGTCCAGACACAGGCTGCTGCCCTGTGTCTGGACAAACCAAGGACCCAGGACGGCACTCAGAGCTGTGTGCAGGTCCCCGTGGGACCGGCCTGGCAGTGTGTGACTCAGCATCGCTCCACACCCCGTGTGGGGCTGCAACCACCCGGAAAACTTCCACAGAGCGTGTTGGGAGATGCCTCATAGCAGGAAACTTCCGCTTGTCACAGCCTGGTGAAGCATCAGAAAGCCTCCCCCTGTTTTCAGGGTGATCTGTGACAGGTATGGGAGGTGAGACAGGGTTGCCTGGTTACGTGCCCTCAAAGCTTCCCTAACCCAGCAGAGCAAGGAGGACATGCCCTCCTTCAGGGCCATTGGTGTTGATGCTGCCCTGGCTGTGGCAAACAGAGTTATGTCAAAGGAGAGCCGGCGCCAGTGGGTCTCTCATCTCATCCAGTTGCAAACAAAGAGCACAGAATCTGCTTCCTTGGGCAGCACTGTGATAAATTGGGCTATTTTGAGGTGTGTGTTGGGTCCCGAGGCCACTCTGCTCCTCAGCTCAAGTGCTGTTAATCCTTTCACGTGCCCCTCATTACAAATAAACACGCCATGGTGCCAATCAGGCTATGTCCTAGGACTTACGGCTCCTTGAAGGACCCTGATCGGAAGTGGAGGAGGGAGGTGGCAGCGATGCTGAAGCAGCTCTTTAGCCAAGGACCTGCAGGAATGTTTTCATCTTGCTCAGCGCTCCACTTGAGGCAGCCTCAGGAGGTGCCACCACCCTGAGGCTGAGAAGTGGCTGAAGAGCCTGAAGCGGAAGGTTTGGGGTTGAGTGGCTGATTTTGGGTGGTGGAGGCCTCTTGCAGGGGCTCCTGTGGGCAGGGCTGAGAAAACCTTTCCTCTTCAGCCTTATTTCCTCAGAGAATGAATTACTGACCCTGTGGAGGGTGCTGACTCTGGAAACCAGGTGGGGAAGGCAACATGGCAAAGCCCTTGGGAGGAGCAGTGAAGAAACAAAACTGATGATGTGCTCTCCTAGACGTGTCCTGTCTCCCATACTGCTGGTGGTGACCAGCTCTTCCCATCTCTGATTACCCTGGGCCTGCTGCTGGAGCACAGCATTTCCTAGGCAGAGCTGTGTGCCTAGGCTGCTGGCTGGTGCTCCTGCCCTTCGGCAGCCCACTCTTGCTCAGTCTGCTCAGCCAGGGGCACCACATCCCTGAACATGGCTGATGGTGGTGGAAACGCTCGCAGGTGGCCTCAGGTCTTCAAGCCACTGATGGAAGATTTGGCAGGGCAGCAAGGAAGGGTCTGCCCAGCCTTGGCGGGAGCAGTGGATGTTTTCTGCGTTCGCTTCATAACTCAGCTCTGTTTTCCCTTCCTCCAGCATGTGGCCCGGGAACCTTCAAGTCTAAGCAGGGGGAAGGTCCCTGCTCTCCCTGCCCTCCAAACAGCCGGACCACATCTGGAGCAGCAATGGTCTGCACTTGTCGAAACGGCTTTTTCCGGGCAGACACAGACCCCGCAGACAGTGCCTGCACCAGTAAGTCCTGTCATGGGCAAGGAGGGGAGATGAGGGGAGCTGTAAGGTGGTGAAGGTCTGCATCTGCAATGGGAAACTGTGCTGTGCCAATGTTAGGGCATGAGGACACACCATCCCTGACCCCACCATTCTCCCTGCAGGTGTCCCCTCGGCCCCCCGCAATGTCATCTCCAACGTCAACGAGACATCGCTGGTGCTGGAGTGGAGTGAGCCGCAGGACACGGGTGGGCGGGAAGACCTGCTCTACAACGTCATCTGCAAGAAGTGCAATGTGGAGCGGCGCCTGTGCACCCGCTGCGACGACAACGTGGAGTTCGTGCCACGGCAGCTTGGCCTCACCGAGCGACGCATCTACATCAGCAACCTGATGGCCCACACCCAGTACACCTTCGAGATCCAGGCTGTGAATGGCATCTCCAGCAAGAGTCCCTACCCTCCCCATTTTGCCTCTGTCAACATCACCACCAACCAGGCAGGTCAGTGGAGACACCATGGGGCAAGGGCTGGATCTCTGCTGCAGAGTGGAGTGGAGCAGAGATTTCTTGCTGACAGCCTGGGAGGCTGCAGTCCTTTGTGGTGTCGCGTAACTGGCTCTCTGTGTCTGCATCTAATCCTCTGGGTAAACTGTCCTTTCCATTTAATGCATGTCCCCAGAGGCGATGAGATCAGAGCAGTTGCAAGTAAAGAAGGATAGGGTTGCCAGATGCTCTGGATCTCCTAGACCAACCCCAGAGATGCTGTGCCTGCTGCAAAGGGAGTAGGAAGGAAATGAGATTTCTCCTGTGTGGGCCTGGGAAGGCTCAGCACCAGTCCAAAGCTTTGCAGCCAGCCATGTGCTCTGCTGTTGCCTCCTTCCTCCTGCTCTGGCCCCACTCCAGCGTGCTGGTAATCTCCAGCCACCGCACTCTGATCTGATTTCATGGGTCTTGGTGGGTTGGAGTGCAGAGCTTCTGGTGAATGCAGGAGGAAAGGGAGTCTCAGTTTGGGCTGGCAGGACCCTTCCCCAGATCACTTTGCAGCTAGGTATGGGGTGAATCCTCAGTGCTGTTGATGTTGATGTCACACTTCCTTACACAGACTAGGGGAGGCCAGTCTTTTCCATTCCTTTCCACCAAGATCATCCAAGCAGGTCCTACTCTAGGATGGTGGAAGGGGGAGCATGGCACAGGTGGTTCATTCCTCTCTTGCCCTCTTTCCTAGCCCCATCTGCCGTGCCAACGATGCACCTGCACAGCAGCACTGGAAACAGCATGACACTGTCATGGACTCCCCCAGAGAGACCCAACGGCATCATTCTTGACTATGAAATCAAATACTCAGAGAAGGTAAAGCAGGAGCAGTCTCTTCCCTCCTCCAGCCCTTCTTGGTCCTCCTTGGACCTTCTTGGTCGTCAGCACAATGGCAAAGGGGGTCACTGCAGAGACAGTGCCTGGGGGATGTGGGAGTCAGCAAACACGGGATGGCTTCACAAAGATGACACCTGCATGTCTCCCCTACAGCAGGGCCAGAGTGATGGCATTGCCAACACAGTCACCAGCCAGAAGAACTCGGTGCGGCTGGACGGGCTAAAGGCCAATGCTCGGTACATGGTGCAGGTCCGGGCACGCACTGTGGCTGGATACGGCCGCTACAGCCTGC
Source organism: Pitta sordida (assembly GCA_013390025.1). Taxonomy (NCBI): domain Eukaryota; kingdom Metazoa; phylum Chordata; class Aves; order Passeriformes; family Pittidae; genus Pitta; species Pitta sordida. The sequence goes on along the minus strand of WEKX01025675.1, from coordinate 56,033 downwards.
CCACGGAGTTTCAGACGACTGCGGAGGGTGGTAGGTACCAGGGCTGTCCTGCCTCCATCCCCCAGTCCCCCTATACATGCTTCTTTCCTGGCCTGACTTTGATTCCTTCCTCTCCATCCATCAGGCTCCACCAGTAAGACTTTCCAGGAGCTGCCTCTGATTGTGGGTTCGGCCACTGCAGGGTTGGTGTTCGTCATCGTGGTGGTGGTGATCGCTATCGTCTGTTTCAGGTACTGGCTTTGCAGGGAAGGAGGGGTTCAGAGCTGGATTTAGGGGTTGCTCATGTATGCCACAGAGCTTTCTCCCTCTCTGTGGGCAGAGCTCTGGCAGCTCCAGCCTGAGAGCGAAGGATTGGACCTGGCATGTGGGTGTCCCAGAGCAGGGGGTCTGTGAGAGGACTGGGCCTCTCTGCTTCTCTAGCATGAGCTAGATTCTGCCCAGGCCCCTGCCATACTCTCAGAACAACTAGGCCATCTCCTCCCCTCGCACCTCAGGTGGAGGGATGGCTCTGCACTCAGGCTGCCAGAGGGAAGGCTCTCTGGCATAGGCTGTCTGTGCTGGGATTTGGAAGCTGGCAGTGAATGTCTTTGCCTCATCAGGAAAGGGATGGTTACTGAACACCTCCTCTCGTCTCCTTTGGGCAGGAAGCAGCGCAACAACACTGACCCTGAGTATACAGAGAAGTTGCAACAATATGGTGAGTGTGAAAGCCCAGCAAATGGGCTCTCTCCCAATTCCTGCCCTGTGCGAAGGCTAAGGTACAGCCTTTGCTAACCAAGGAGGGGTGGGCTGACAGCCAGCCAAGTGGCTTGGCATCTGTCACCCATGCTGCATCCCTCCTGGTGATGACTCCTGCCCTTGCAGTTACCCCTGGGACAAAGGTTTACATTGACCCCTTCACCTACGAGGACCCCAATGAAGCTGTTCGTGAATTTGCCAAAGAGATCGATATCTCCTGTGTGAAAATTGAGGAGGTCATTGGAGCAGGCAAGTCCTGGGGCTGGGCACAGCAGCTGCTGAGACTGCTATCTCTTGCCCTGTCCTGGCTCACTGTGCTGCCCTCCTCCCTCCTTCCCCACCACAGGGGAGTTCGGTGAGGTGTGTCGTGGACGCCTAAAGCTGCCTGGCCGCCGCGAGATCTTCGTGGCCATCAAGACTCTGAAGGTGGGCTACACAGAGCGCCAGCGGCGGGACTTCTTGAGCGAGGCCAGCATCATGGGTCAGTTCGACCACCCCAACATCATCCACCTGGAGGGTGTGGTGACCAAGAGCCGCCCTGTCATGATCATCACAGAATTCATGGAGAACTGCGCACTTGACTCCTTCCTCCGGGTGAGCATCCATGCCCTCCTGCCCTGAGCTGGGAGCTGCAGTGCATGGGGACAGCAGCTCCAAGCTCTTCCCCATTCCTGTACATTGTCATGCTGGCATCCCCAGGGCTAAGCTCTGCATAGACATCTAGGGGTGGGAGAAGAGAGGTGGCTCTAAGGAGAAGGAAGGTGATGATCCTTCCTCAATCTGTTTGGGGTGTTGCAAACTCCTCTGATCTCTCCTCTGGCAGCTGAATGATGGGCAGTTCACAGTCATCCAGCTGGTGGGAATGATGCGAGGCATCGCTGCTGGCATGAAGTACCTTTCAGAGATGAACTATGTGCACCGGGATCTGGCTGCCCGTAACATCCTGGTCAACAGCAACTTGGTCTGCAAAGTATCCGACTTTGGACTCTCTCGCTTTCTGGAGGATGACCCTGCTGACCCCACCTACACCAGCTCCCTGGTATGAAACACCTGTGGGACGCACCACTCTGAGGGCAGGGGGAGACACCTCGGGTATGTACTAAATCAGAGAGCTGTGTATCTGTGCAGGGAGGCAAGATCCCAATCAGGTGGACGGCTCCTGAGGCCATTGCCTACCGCAAATTCACTTCAGCCAGCGATGTGTGGAGCTACGGCATCGTCATGTGGGAAGTGATGTCCTATGGGGAGCGACCTTACTGGGACATGTCCAACCAGGATGTAAGTGCTCCCTGGGCAACAGGGAACTTAGAGCTGTGGGCTGCCTGTGGGAGCCCAGGTGGCTCACAGCCTGCGTCTGCATGTCTCTCTGCAGGTGATCAACGCAGTGGAGCAGGATTACCGCCTGCCACCCCCCATGGACTGCCCCACTGCACTGCACCAGCTGATGCTGGACTGCTGGGTACGGGACCGCAACCTGCGGCCCAAGTTTGCACAGATTGTCAACACGCTGGACAAACTCATTCGCAATGCTGCCAGCCTGAAAGTCATTGCCAGCGTCCAGTCTGGGTCAGTGACATTCCTGTTCCCAGGAAGGGCTTTCTCAAAGCCCAGGGAATGCTAGAGCAGTTGGGAATAGACCGTGGGAGGGCAGGGATAAGAAATCTCCCGTTTCCAGTTACACTTCTCTGTCCCCTGCTCCCTGTGACATGTGGCTCTCTTGCCGTTCAGCATCTCCCAGCCACTCCTGGACCGCACCGTGCCAGATTACACCACCTTCACCACCGTGGGAGACTGGCTGGATGCCATCAAAATGGGACGGTACAAGGAGAACTTCGTCAATGCCGGGTTTGCTTCCTTTGACCTGGTGGCACAGATGACTGCGGAGTAAGTCCCCGGTTGCAGCTGAGGGAGGAGGCTGAGACTGGGCCTGCTGCACACAGTCCATTGTCCCTTGCCTCTGTGACGGCCACCTCCTTCCACCTGGGCATGTATTGGGCTGAGTTGAGGCTGGGATTTATCGTCCAATCCCAAGGCAGTTCAGGTCTGGGATTCAGCATCCAGTCCCCTGTGGTGTTAGAGGGAGCACCCGAGCTTGGCAGAGGGCTGTAATGAAGACGGATAGGTCCCTTGCCTTGCAGTTACATGGAGCAGGGCCACATGCTGATGTTGCTGTTGGCGAGGGGCTGAGTCTTCATCTTCTCTTTACAGGGACCTGCTGAGGATAGGGGTGACGCTAGCAGGGCACCAGAAGAAGATACTGAGCAGCATTCAGGACATGAGGCTGCAGATGAACCAGACGCTCCCAGTGCAGGTTTGACCGCAGGGGACTCTGCATTGGAACGGACCGAGGGAACCTGCCAACCAGGTTCAGTGTGCGGTGCAGCCCAGCTTCCCGTTTTCCCCTCCACATGGCGCTCCTCTGCCTCGGATGGTCGCCTGGGATGGGATGGGACGGGACACCCTTCCCTGGATCAAAGGCACTCATGCCGAGAGGGAGCCCAGCTTTTCGTCCCGTGTCCCGGAGCGGCGAGGCAGCAACACATCTTCATATTGAAGATGGATTATGGGACAGAGATGGCACATCCCGCTTCCCGCCCTGTCTCGGTGCTCATCGGTTTGAAGAGTTGTTCTGCTTCTTGGATTTCTTTTCACCCCATTTTCCCCCAGTCCTTACTTCCTTCACCTCCCCAAGGCCACAGACTGTTGACCCGTCCGCTGAGTCTGTCAGACATGTTCGAAGCCTTCCCTAACTCTGGTCCCCACATGGAAGCAGCCAGGGGAGGCCAAGCTGGCGAAAGGGCTGGGGCCACCAGCCCCAGACAATCACTCCTCTTCTCCAGCCCTGGCGAGCCCTCTGCCTGAGGGTCTGCACTGGAACGTGTCCAAAGGGAAGACTTCACTCCCTTTCTTGGCTTTGCACGCCAGAACCTGAACCCAATTTACTATGCAGGGAGTTAGGCAAAAAAAATGAAAAAGGAAAAAAAAAAAGATATATTAAAAAAAAAGAGAAGAGGGAGAAAAAAGGGGAGGGAGGGGGACCAAGTGCCCAGCTCCACATCTCTTACCCTCTTGGTTCTCCTGGCTGGCTCTGGACTGCAGAGCGAAGCCATCAGCACGTTTGCACAGGGACCCTCCGCCCCCGGACCGACGGCAGCCGCGCTCCCCCTGAGGGGCTGGAGAGCGGGGCTGGGGTGGGGGCTGCGCCGGAGGCCGTGGCTCCCCCAGCCTCCTCTTTTATGCAGAAGGAGCAGGTGCCGCCGGCGCGGCTGCCCGCTCCTGACACATGCTGTGATTGCTGCCAAAAGACTCACTCACCTTTCCCTGAGGATTCACTGCAGCCCGGTTCCTTCAAGCCGAGGGAGAGACTCCCAGCGTGCCTGAGTGTGCGTGAGTGTATGCATGCGTGTGTGGGTGTTTGCTGGCCGCAGGACTGTGGGAGGCAATGGGCAGAATAAAGGCAATAAGAATTTTACCCAAGTTTCCTTTGCTCCATTGCGCTCTCATTGGATGGGCCAGCTGCCTGCAGCTTCGCTGCCCATCAGGGCAATCCTCCTCTTCTTGACCAACCCCAAATGGGCTCTGCACCCCTTTTTGTTGCCCTCTTCCCTTGCTGTTATGTTTTTGAGTTGCCTCACGGGGACCAGGCAGTGATGCTGTACCCACCTGCAGTGCTGGGACCTCCCCATAGGGTGCATAGGGTGAAGGTTGTAAGTCCCAGGGCAGAGCCAGTCAGGAAACTCCATATGTAATGTACTAGAGATGCTCAGCATTTTTTCCCCCCATATCTTCCTCAGCTTAAGCTGGAACTGTGGGAATCAAACACCAGTGTGAAAGTCAAGCAGGGAGCAGCTGTGCATGCTGCCCATCCCTGTGCCAGAGTCCCCACAGCCCTGGGGCTTCTCTATAGGGCACCACTCCTCTGCTCCCCCTGGGTAGAGCCTGGCCCCCAGCAAGAGTGTTGCAACAGCCCTTGGCATGCCTGAATCACTGGCCTCATTCCTCACTACAAAATGGTGACTGCTGAGCCAGGTGGGAGTGCACCTAGGTGAACGGACCAGTTGCAGGCAGTAAAGTAACCCCCCTGGGAGAGCAGAGCCAGGGATCCACATATCCTCAGTCCAGGGGACATTGCTCCATAGTAGCCAAGTGGGATGCCTAGTTGCTCACCCTGGATTTCTCAGGTTCCCCTTGGGTGCAGTACACCTTGCTGGCTGGCTTATGGAGTGCTTTGCTGACAGTGCAGAGGGGCAAGCTGTTGCTCTCCAAAATTAGGGGGTTGGCCCTTGTGCTCCCCAGTGCTTGACCCAGTTCTCCCCAGGCTGACGAAGCAGATGGTGTTTTTCCCCTTCCCTTGGAACTGGCCTGTCCTTGGGTTTCTCACTAACCCCACCCTCTTCCACAGGGAACGGTAAAAAAGTCTGAGAGGGCAGCTGACCAGGGAATGGTCTCCCCATGTCCCAACATCTCTCCTGTGCAGGAAGGATCTGGAATGTTGGCTGCTGGGGACACCACAGCCCCATTTCTCTAGGGTCTCCCATCTTGGCTTGCTCCCTACCCTGGCTGCTCCCCAGCCCTGCCACAGTGGGACCCCAAACAGCAGCGCTGGGCAGACCTCATCCCTCTCCCAGATCAGGCAAAGGAAGACAGAGCTGGGAGACTTGAAAGAGCAAGTGGCTAAAGAGATGTCAGAGCCTACTTGAGGCTTGGTAACCCCCCACACCCTCCCACCTGGAAGCACAGTGGGACACAGGGTCTGCCCTTGACCCTCCCCAGCCCCTGCTGCTGCAAGGTTTGGGGTCCCACCAACCCCACTGCACCTCAGACATTTCCACCTCAACCCTCCATCCTGGACTGGCTTGGCTTTGCTTTGGGGAGAGATTCTACTCATTTTAAACAACAAGCCCCTTCTCCCAGCCTCCTCCATGCACATCCTAATCCCATGGGGCAGGACGCAGTATTCCTGCAGCCAGCCCTGGGTGTCCCCCCAGCCTCAGGGGTGCACCTGGCAGCTCTCCACATGCTGTAACTGCCACCTCCCTTTCCATACAGATCCACACTGGGGGAAATCTGTGATCCATGGTGAAAGGAAACAACAAAAAACAGCAGCCAGGGAAATCAATGCGAGCGTGCATTTGTAAAAATATTTTTTAATGAAAAGACTTTTTTTCAATTAAATTATTTAAGGAATTTTATGGAGGTTTGTGGTGCCTGCGTGGTTCTTGGGGGGCTCTGGGTGGCAAGGAGCCCTGTGCTGGGCAGGTGAGGGTGTATTTGGGCACTGTGTGTGTAAATGTGGGTTCGTGGCAGTGAGCAGGAAGCACTTGAACCCACAAGTCCAGCCAAAGTCCCCTCTAAAGATGCTCCCTGTTGCCTCATGGAAGAGCCGATGGGGGAGGACATTTTGAGTGCTGAGGGGACCAGAGGATGGTCCCAGAGCCACCAGCCCTTGGGTGCCACTGCAAGAACATCCTGGGCCACAGGGATGGGAACAGCATGAGGTGGCCCTTGGGGAGCACAGTGGCCAGTCTGGGCTGGGGGAAAGGCAAACCCTGACTGCACCCTGCCTGTGCTCTGCTTTTGCCCTGCGCTTCCCGGCTCCCAGCCCGTGCAAAAGAGCCTTTTGTGCTGCTGGGTTTTTTCCCCTCTTTTAATTCCTAACCAGGAGATTAAGGGAAGACAAAGGCTATGATTGTTCCCGCTCTGCAGAGAGCTGGAAAGTTCGGGGAGGGGGGACCGTCCCTTTCCAGACAGACCCAGAGGAGGGGGTCGTGCACCCCAGGTGGAGGGGCCGGGATGGGGGGGACACCCTGGGAGTGCTGGTGGGGGGTCCTAAGGTTCGGAGGTCCACAGCTGCAGTGAAGGCGCACCGGGTGCTTAGTAAGGGGGGATTCTGCTGGGGTGGGCCAGGGGCTCAGGGCTGCAGCGGGAGGGTGGGAGGTTCTCTGCAGTAGAGGAGGAGGAGGAAGGCTGAGGATGATGGGTTGGCCGGCTCGCCGGCTGCTTGGCGTTTTCCCTGCTAACTCTTGGCTGACACCTCAACGACTTGGCAGGGAGAGGATCCCGCAGTCCCGTCAGCCGCCTGGGGCCGGCACAGCTGGAAGGGATCATAGCTCGGCATGGCTCAGCATGGCTTGGCACAGCGCATCCATGACCCGGCAGGCCAGCACCAGGCACAGGGCACCAAGGGCTCAGTCTTCCTCCACAGTCTCCACCATGTCTGGTCCCCACTGCCACACTGTGCCTATGGGAATTGACAGCACAGCTGTGCTGGGGGCCACATCCTGCACCCGCTCAGCCAAGGACGGGCTGGACGTTGTTGCCTCGTGGCCAGAGCCAGGGAAACGCCATGGGCCGGGAAGGGGCTGTCCCTACAGCACAAGGGACAGGACCCAGTGAATTTTCCCATGCTCGCAAGGAACCACGAGACACCCACGAACACCCCAGCTCTGCTCCTTCTGTTTCCCGTTAAGATTATTTATTGGTAATTTTTAAGACCACTTACAGACTCTGTTCATGTGCCAGGACCCTACGCGGCTTTTTCCCAGGGCGTTTTTTTTTTAATTTAAGAAAAAAAGAAAAGAAAGACGGGGAAAGAAATTTTTTTAATCATTTTCTTTCCATTCCTTCCTTCCAGTCTCCTTTGGCTGCTAGCAGGGAACTTGCACATGGTGCAGCATCCATCCTCTGCTGCTGCCAAAGCTCATCCTCCCTGCCCACTGCTGCCGGGGCTGCATCATCACCCCATCATCAGGACTGAGTGTCCCCACAGAGGGGCTATGGGGGACGAGACTCCCAGGAGCCACCCACCAACCTGAGATGCTCTGGAAAAGGGGATCTGAGAACTGGGGGGCTGCCTTGGGGAGCAGGAGGCAGCTCCCTCCCGGATGCCTGGGAGCTGACATCGTCTTTGGCAGTGCAGCCAGCAAGCAAATGCGCCCACATCAATCACCCTGCGCTTGTCTGCTGTATTCAGGAAGCAGAATCTAACCCAATGATGGACCACGAGGCAAAAAGCAGCTTTGGGTTATTAAGCCAGACCAGGGCAATACCTTGATCCAGTGTGGTCTGGGAAAGGCTGGATCTGCAGGGGAAGATCAGGTGGAAAGCAATGGTAGCCTTGCTGGTAGGGCTGGAGCTGCCACCAAGGGCTACCTCGGCTGGAAATGCTGCCTCCTTTGGGAATGAGAGGACCAAACAACTGCTGTGATGCCTTGGCCTCCACCAGCTTGCCTCTCCCAGGTTTCACCCTGCCCATCCGTGAGCTATCACAGATATTGCTGCCCACACTCTGCAGAGAAGCATCACCCATGTCAGTGTCCGTTCAGCCCCTCTTGACACCCAAATCTGGCACCTCCACATGAGGGGACCCTTTCACCCTGCCCCGCTCCCCCTCACGGCCAAAGCCCCCTTGTTGTCCCTCTCCCGCTTTGATCTCCCTCGGAGCCGGGGCCAGTATCGCCGCCGGGGCCGGGGGGCCGCCCCGGGTGTCAGACTGGTTCAACCACACATTTCTGGCTAATGAGAAATTTCCTCTCCCCAGCGGCTCCGCCAGCTTTTTTTTAGCTCCGGTATCGCTACCCCACCTCTGCCTCCTCCACGTCGGACTGAGTCACGGGGGCCCCGGCCACTCCTGGCATGCTGGCTTTGCCACTAGCCCCGTGCTTGCCGGGCCCTGGCAGCACCCTCTCTCCACACCTTCCCCCAGGAGGTGGCATGACCGGGAACCTGGCAAAACCAAAACTGCGACAACACATCCTGTTGCAAGAGTCAGGTGCTCGAGTGATGCCGTGAGCCCAAGCTCTGCCCTGAAGCCCTGAAGCCGGACTGGATGAGCTCGGGGAGCGGGTAGGCACAGCAGTAGGTGGGGGGTATGGCTACCACATCCTGCTCTGTTCCACCATCCCAGCTGCCCTGGTCCGTGCTTGGGGGAACCACAGCTCTGGGCAGCTGGAGAAGTTCAAAAGGAAGGGGGAAAGCAGCAGTCCCTGCTCTCTGTGAGGGTTTGGGCTCATATCCCTGCTCCCTGTGCTGCAGCCTGAAATCATTTCATGCCATTAACAGGTTTCCTTGCTCTGATCTTGGTAGTGAGCCTGCATGGGAAGCAGCAAAGACCAAAGGCCCCCAGGCTGGGGCAGTGGAAGGGATGAGTGACTCCTCGCAGAGCATACTGGGGATAGAAGCAACCCTCACCCACCCTTAACCTTCTCCACTGGGTCCTGCCTGCTCTTGGGGCTCCCCAGCCAGTCCCTAGCACATCCCTGAAACCATAGCAGCCCCATGCTGGTGCCCAGAAAGAAGGGTGCCTCACGTCACCACCTCCCAGGGTGGCTCAACCTCTGCCAACTCCTGGGTGTAGTTTCCCCCGTCGCTCTGTCCCCATTGTCACCCAGACAGGGAGGCAGGACTGCACCCCGGGAGGATGAAGCTGAAACCATGACCCATCACTAGGGCAGTGAGTCAGGCTGCGCCAGGTAGTTTTTGTGGGAAAGCACCTTCCAGCACCACCCCCATTCCTGTCCCTGTGCCTGACCCCATCCCAGAAGGACACAATGGGAGGCAGTGATGGAGAGGAGGGAGGCAAAAAACTGTGGAGGTGGCAGATGTTTCCATCCACAGCCAAACTGGGCAGGACGGGGAGCAGGAGGATGAGCTAAGCCTGGGGCAGGAGCCCTAGTGCAGGAGTGCCAAGGTGTGTGAACCAGCGTCATCAGCCCTGTGCAAACAAACCTGCAGTACTGCACAGGGATGGGAGAGAGCCAGGCAGAGGGATGGGAAGGGCCTGTCCCATGACACCCCCAGCTCTGGGACTCACCAGGTCAAGGAACTGGGTGATGGAACATCTAGGGGCTGGTATGGGGCAGAGGTTGTCCCTGAGAACATGATGGCAGCCGTGCTGTAGTCCCAGCCATTGTGTCCTTGGGCTCAAGTGGAAGGCAGGGGACTGGGTGCACTCGCATCAGGGATGTGGGCTCCTTTTCACACACTCCCAGCTGGTGGGTGGTGGGTGATGGACGAGGCATGTCCCAGCCTCCGCGCCGAGATAATCCAGTCCCTGCCGGCCTGCGGTCGGCATTTATCTCGCGCCAGAGCTGACGTCACCCTCCAAGACCCCAGCCAAGGAGGCCTCACTGCTCTTCCTGGCTTTTCCCAGGGACAAGGGGCTTTGGGCCCCTCGCCCCAGGCTGGGAGCAGGTGGATTTATGACCACAGCCATCCTCCAGCATTCAGGGGACAGGAGAGGCAACGAGACCTTTATGGCTTTAATACACCTTTCTGACAGTGAAGTTTAAATGGCCTCGTAAACCCCCCTGTCGCTCACCCCCAGCTGAAAGCAACGGTTTATTAGGGCTGTAATTCTTCCCGTGGCATTCCATCAGTGTCCTTTTAATCTGCACTTGGGGTTTTTTATTTCTGCTTAATACCAGCAGCTGTAAATGCAGTTAGAGATTGTCTTGTGTAGGGACCCTCTGGACTGGGCGCTGGGGCACAGTTCCAATGGAGAAGGTGGAACTGGTGGCTGAAAGAGCCCGGTCCCAACTCAGGGGTCAAAGTTATGAAGAAGAGCCAAATTTTGCTGCTCCAAGCACATCGTTCTTCTGCAAGGCAGGCCCAGGCAGGATGCATCCATGATGCAAGGAAAGCCTTCCCAGGGAACCTTGGGATTTCGGCATCAGAGCCGGCCGGGAGCTAATCCTTTGTGCCAGGCTTTCCATTTTCATCTCATTAACTCCCGCTCTCTGTGCCGCTGCCCTCTCAGTTTTTCTGGCGGGGAGATAAGTCTCTGTGCTCGGTGCGGTGAATCCTCCGCGCCTGCTCGCCCAATGCTCCCGGTCGCGCCGACGCTGGCAGGCAGCTTCCATCCAATTACAGCGGGGTGAAGCTCATTTTAATTGCATAGAGCAACTGGGATTACGCAGACTTTATCTCCTAATTCCCTCTTTATCTCTTAACTTCACACTCGCTGCTTGCATTGAAGGCAGGATAGATTGTGCCAGGGTTTGAAATTCCTGAAGTAGCCTTTCCCCCTGCACCATCCTCCCGTCCAGATGAGGTTGGCCACAAAATGCCCCTAAATGCTGGTGCTGGGGAACACTCTGTGTCCCATGGAGCTACTAGAACGAGCTGCTGGCCACAGCCTCCAGATATCCCCATAACACTGGGAGGGTCAAGCCCACTCTTCAGGGGATGGCACCCATTACACTAGCTGCTTTGGGAGGAGGGCTTGGCCATATGTCACCTGGAGGCAGAAACCCTCCAGGAGTAGCTGGGATAGGGCACACTGTGGGTAAAGGGCTTTTTCTCTTAATGCCCCGCATTAGTAGGTGCCTAGCACCACTGCTGAGGCTGCTGCAGGGCTCAGGGAGTCCCTCCGCGGGAGAGACAAGTTGCTTGCCACTAAAAATGCACTCTGAGGACAGCAAGCATCTCAGCCAGCTCCTTGGGGACTCTTGAGAACCCTTTATCTGCTCTGTGCACTTAGCTGGGATGAATGCTGGTGCGGGACTCTGGGGCCTTGTCAATGGAGACAAAAGGCATTTTTTTAGTCTCTCTGGGTCCAGGTATGAATAGAATCCACAGGTACCTGTTCCCCTCTACAAAAGGCAGACCCACTGTTCCTTCCTGCAGCAGGAGCAGGTGGAATCATCGTACCTGCCCTTCGCACCTTGTTTTATTCACCGACTGAGACTCCTCTGGGTACCCACAAACCACCCCAGCTTGGGCATCTAGCAACACCTACTTCTAGTGCAGACATGTCCACCCCGACCTCGAACAAGCTCTTGAGATAATGAGATAGCCAGAGGCTGCCCCGGACAGGGGCACTTGGCAGGACTGGCCCTGATAAAAAGCCAGCTGCTGGTCCCCTCTCCCTGCTTTATTTCCCCCTTTGTTTGATGTCCCTTGGCTCCACGGAGAGTCAGGTGCCAGGCTCACCAGTGCTGCAGGTGGGTAAACTGAGGCAGCAGGGCAGGGGTCAGATGCCCGGCTTAGCAAGCTCTGCATCAGCATTGCCGGGTGCTAATTAGACACCATTAGCACACACTAATTAATGTAATTCCAATGACCCACAATTCTGGAGTGTGAGAGCTGTTCCTTGCCCTCTGCCATTGCTGTGCACAGCTCTGCCCATGCCACGGCTGGTGGCAGCAGGAAGGGCACCAACCAGGCAGCCACCAATGCCAGTGCCAGTGTAACCCACCAAAATACCCTCCTGAGGCTCATTCCTGCATGGTGGTGTGTTCCTGCCCCTGCTCCTCAGGCACTGCCAACACAAGCCAGACCCAGTGGACCAGGCATTTTAGATGCTGGCAGAGCCACACTAACCTGTCAGCTCTGGCTGCAGCAGTGCCCCAAATGACCATCTCCTCGTCATCCTGTTGGCTGGCCCCCCATCATGGATGGAGAGCTGAGCATATTGGGGGGGCCATGGGCTTTGGCATGGGAGCCGTAGCAGCGAAAGGGTGACTCTTAATCCTGCAGCAGCTGTGGGGCCCAGGATTGCTTGTTCAAGGGATATGGCAGCTTGGTCAACAATCCCTGGCCCATTTGGGGGGCAGGGGGGATTAGCAGCCCTCCAGGGAGGGAGGGGGCCCACATGAATATTGGGCCGGTGGGAACACAGCCCAGTGGAAACAAAGCCAGACAGGCAGGCAGTGGGGAGCAGGGACCTGTCATCCCAAGGCATCCCCAAAGTGGGGGACAGGGGCTTGGGGACTGTCCCTGTCCCTATCCTGATCTCACACTCCGTGGTGTTGACAGGAGGGAGCTCTGGTTATCATCCCACACCACCTCACTGCGATAACCCCAGCCAGCCCTCACCTGCCCCCTTGACCCCCCATCTGTCGTCATGTCCAGCCATCCCAAGCCCCAGAGGGAGGGGGCATGGGAAGTGCCCAAACACTGCTGTGGGGACCCTTTGCCCAGTATTTGGGGTTACCATTGTGTGAGGTCTGGGGGAGCAGCCCTGCAGCTTGCAGATTTCTGAGCTGAGCCCTAGGATCTTGTCTGCCCTGGGCTTATCTACCTGGGGAGCAACTCTCCAGGGCAGCTCCCTTGGGAGCTGAGAGGGTCCTCAGTGTGACTGCAGGTCCGGTGGGAACAAAAAGGCAGGCAAGACTGGGGTGTGCACCCATATGAGCCCCTACCCATGGGGTGTGTGCATGCATGGGTGCGTGCATGCATGTATCTGGGTGCTCCCCTGAGGCTCCCTCACCCCATTCCCCACGGGTGCTGAGCAGGGGCCACTTTTCTGCTCCGTTAGCCACGGCTGTGCTGGCACATAATGATGTGGTAATTGTGAGCAGCAGCCCGGCCACACGCACTGCCCAGTTCACTGGACAACCATCCTACACCCAGGGTAGCTGCTGTCCGGGGGGTCCCACCGTCTGCCCCCTTATCCACCCATGGGACCCCTGTACCTGGCTCCATCCGGGATCTGCCCCAGTAGCAATGTGAGGGGAAGACCCTTGGCAGGCTGCGGTCACCTCCTCGCCTGGGAGCTGGGAAACCTGTTCTTCCCTGTGGTGTTTACACGGGTAAGAGGGGTCCTCCGCTGCTGCACATCGCATTTTCTGCTTGGTCACTTCCATCTGTGTCCCCGCATAATGATTTTTTCTGCTACATTAATTTAACACACTGCGGCGAGCCGAGGCGCTGGGACCCTGGGCTGCTTAATTGTGTCAAAGGAAAGGCTCCTGCTCTGGCTTTCATCGGTAGCCGGGGCTGCTGCAGGGTGGGTGTCCCTGCAGGGGGGTGGGAAGTGGTCTCGGGGTGGTCGTGGGGGCTGGAAAGAGGCAGCAGTGGAAGGGTGAGGGATGTCAGAGGGGCTGACGTGAACCCCCCCATCCCAGGGCAGGCAGCACGTCCTGCCTTAGTCTATCTACTGGGGGCTGTGAGGTGAGAGTGGGGAGTCCTGGGGACCCTAAACTTCCCTTCCAAAGAACCTGGCACCATGGGGTATCTCCCCTCATCCCTACACATGCTACAGCAGGATGGCAGCAGCACATCCAGTTGCCCAATGCTCAGCCTGGGGCCAGGAGCCCCCCACCAGCAGGAGCCAGAGGGTTAAGTGCTGTTTGTGTTGTCTGAATGATGCAGGAGCCAAACAAGCCCCCACAAATGGAGGTGAAGGGCTGCCCAGACGGGATGTGACAGCCCAATTTCAGGGCTGTCAGCCTCGGCATGGTGGGCATTGAGCAGGGACATTCCTCCCCAACATTCTTTGCTCCCCTGGCTCCCACACCAGGGGCGCCAACAAAGGTAGTGGGCAGCCCCTGCCTGCCTCACCCCACCATCTGGAGTGCCATGGGGCATCCATGGTGCACTGCAGGGCTGGAGGAGCCCGCAGCCAGAGGGGGATGCTGGGAGTCCACCTCAGCTTCCCTGCTGGGGGCCCCGCCATAAGTGGCCTTTGGTATTTGCAAACATTGTGGCGAGAGGCTGGGAAGGTCTCGGCCCACCCCAGCAGGTGCCTTTGTGCTGTGTGGAATCCCGGGGGCTCATTTCCATCCCGCCCGGGCTCTCATCCCGCTCTTTTCAGTGCTGACAGGCTTTGCTCCTTGCTCCATCAGCGTGCTGGAGCCTGGAGCAGCAGTGCCAAACGCACAGCTGTGCCCCAGCACAGCACTGTCTCTATCCTGTGGTCCTGAGGTTCATGCCCCCATCCTGCTGTGTCAAGCTGGTGTGTGTGCCAGTGCCCCATGGAGTAGTTTCTGAGCTGCTCTGTGCTCGTCCCACCAAGGGTCTCCGTGCCTGTGCACACTGGCACAGGTGCATGTGCCCACTTGTACACAGGCTGCCATGCTCAGAGGTGTGTGCGTGCTTCCGGCAAGCAGAGCTGCATGGATGTGGGGCCACCCCATCACTTCCAGTGCATTTTGGAAGGTCATCACAATCACATCCCCCACCAGATAGCAGGGACCCAACCCAGTGCAGCTGGCTCTCCAGCAGTGCCCGTTGGCTGGAACTGGTGTTTTATGGCCCTGCTCAACACCTGCGGATCAATGCCGATCGGCATTTTATTTGTTTGGGGAGTTATAAAGGTAAATTGACCCAGCTGCGCCTCTGCAACTGCTCTCCCCTGCTGCCAGGTGCAGGATGGAGGGGAGGGGCAGGGGACCCCAGGACACGGTGCCCATCCCTCACCGAGCTGGGGAGTGCTCAAGGGAGATGGGGTTGCTCTTTTCTCGCATTTTTTGTGGCTGGAAAATCTCCTCGGGGGCCCCCGGTGGTGACCTCTTCCTGGGCGCAGCACTAAGCCCTTTGTAATGGGATTTTGTGGCAGAACCGGCAAATTAGGGGCGAAGTGAATGTGTTAAGCTGCTGGTTTCTTTCTGGTGGGTTTCCCCTCCCCAGCCCACGCTGGCCAAAGCCTGAACAAAGGCGATGAGCTCTGCTTTTATCTCCGGTCCTTAAAAGTCAGAGCTGTACAGAGCTCCGCTTCCCCCTCTGAAACGAACAGGCTGGGACAGAGCTGAGGACAGTGACGGCAGAGTTCGAGGCTGTGGCAAGGGAGCATGGGAAGAACATCCTGCAAGCAAATTGTGCCAACACATTGGCTGTAAGGGTAAATTTGGGGAAGGGGGGCAAAAGGGCTCATCTCCAGGTCAGCAATATGTAGCACCAAGGGATCCCTGTGGCATGGGACCCCTCAGGATTCAAGCCAGGGTATGAAGGCAGCTACGAAAGGGCAATGTCTGTGTTTGCTGCAGTGTGGGACGGTCTCTGGGTGATGCTGGGCCGATGGAGTGGGAGGACCCGCCTCTGCTTCAGAGTTAATATTGTTACAGCACAAAGGCTTCATTAACACTGACAAACCCAAGCCATAATTACTCTTTAATACCCCACATCACAGATGGGTTTGGGAGCCTGCGTGCCCTCTCCTACCCCATGTTCCCCAACTATTTGGGGTCTCTTTGCTGTCCCTGGAGGGGGCAGGGAGTTCCAGCTGCCCCTCAAAAGAGATAAGTGGACAACCCCCAGCCTGGGACATCTCCCCCAGGCGCAGTCGTCACCCCTGGGGTGCCTCTTTTCAAGGCTGCCCCACCATCCATCCCTTCCACTTAGGCCGACGGATGATTCTCTGGGACCTGCCCCTCTGCGTTGCATGGCTCTTAGCACCCTCGGGAGAAAAGTACTCTGGGGCTGGGCAGCGATCATGCTGCTTTGACACCCCAAAAACCCCCAAACATAGACAGGGGACAGCATGCTGCCCCCGGGGCCCCCATAAAAGCCTGATTTATTGCTGTCTTCTGAAAGATGCCATTAAGAGTGTGGCCAGAGCAGGGAGCACAGCTGCTGGAGCAGATCAGTGCCTGATTAATGTTGGGCAACTTGTTACATTGTCAGATAATTATCCCCAAACTGTATGACTTTTCTGCTAAGTGGCAGCGCTTAATTGCGTTTTTAATTACACAGCCATCACCACAGCCCCTCCTGCACGCATGCCAGGAGCCGGGCAGGAGTGGGGTAGGAGGCCCGGGACCCCTTGCAGAGGGCATGGAAGGGGCATCCCGCTCCCACAGACCCCACCTGGTGTGAGGCTCACAGCTGTGGCATCCCCAAGCCATGAGTGCTGCAGGAAGCGAGGGTTTTGGCGTGACCCTTCTTGGTGCTTCCCAAGGCAGAGGGAAAAAAAAGTGCAGAAAAAGAGTGGGTGAGGAAGAGTGCCCCCCTTGCCCTCCGTGGGCTTTGAGGGCTCACAGTTCCCTGTGGCCACCCCCCCCACCCCTGTCACCATCCGGCTGGGGGCAGCCTGGGGTCTGGCTTTCCCTTGCAGGCAGAGATGGGGTCAGGGGTCAATGCATTTAAAATTCCTCCTCGCTCTCAAACTCTAGAGAGCGGCTGAGGGGCAGGGGCGGTGTGGGGAGCACCCGCCGCACCCCGGGCAGGCAGCACGCGTGCGGGCAGGAGCAGGCAGCTGTGTTTGTGTGTGTGAGTTCACGCGTATTCACGTGTGTGCACTTACGCGGGCTGTATATCTGCACAGGGACCACCCATTCGTGCCTGTGTGCTTGTGTGCGGGTGTGAAGTGTGTGCATGCGTGTGTGCATATGTGGTTTTGGGTGTGTGAGTGTCTGGGTGTACACACTCTCATGTCTGCTGACATGTGCATCTGCTTGTGTTTGTGCACAAACACAGAGGCATGTTCACACATGTGAGCCTGTCCATGTGTCTGAGTGCGTGGAGGAGAGGTGTCCGTGTCCGTGTATGGGATGTCAGTGCCACACGTGTGTACGTTTCAGTGTCCATGTGTGCAACAATGTGCGTGTGAGTGCACACCTGGCTGTGGGGATGCTTCTGTGCCCCTACCCAGCCAGGTCTGGCAACTGTGGTGGCCACAGTGGGTCTGTCCCCCACCCCAGCCATCCTGGACCTCCCAGGGAGCCTTGCCGGCTGACCCCATGGGGGCGGTGGGGACAGGACCCCCAGGGCTTCAGGTGCAGGAGGCACCTGCAGGATACAACAGCCGCTGTCTCCTACCCCTCCCTCCCTGCTCCCAGTGCTGTGAGGGGCACAGCATGGGACCCCTGGCACTGCTGGAGGGCCAGACCCCGCAGGGCTCTGCTCTGCTCCCCAGGGCCAAGGGGCAGCCGGGGTGGTTCCAGCCAGATTATACAGGGCTGGGCAGCCCCCACACCACATCCCTCCCCACAAGCCGGACGCTGGGCAGTGCCGAGAGGAAATCCAGGCGTTATCAGGCAGGCGGCTGCAGCCCTTGCCGTGGCCTCTGGCCCTAAATTTCCTGGCATGACCATCACAACAGGGTTGTGCTGGGCTGTGCCTTTCCCATCAAGGTGGGTCCTAGCCAGCAGGAGACACAGCTTCTCCTTGACACGGAGTGGGGGGGGGCGGTGTGAGTGGATGTGGTAGGTCAGGCCCCCCAGATCCGCATCATACCAGTGGAGAGGAAGAAACATGAACTTTACTGGGGAAGGAGCCTGTCCTGATCCCCGCACTGATGTTCAGCCGTGCCCCCCATTCACATAGGGTACATGGACTGGAGTGAGCATCAGGGCTGGGAGAGGAATGAGCCCCCTGAAATGCATCCTGACCCTCAACAGCCCCCTCGCAAGCCCCTCTTATCTTCATGGCAGCCGGATGGAGTCTCACCAGAGAGAGGCTGAAATTTCCAGGAAAAAATGTAAATAAAGGTCCCTGTCCCGCCTGTCCCCCTTATCTCAGGAATCCGGAGCGCGCCGGGCCCTTCTCCCAGCCATATTTCATCCCAGCCGTTGCTGCTGGCCACGAATCAAAGCGGCGATGATGGGGATGGAGGGAAGCTGTGCCTCGGAGCCTGCCAGGACGCCAGGACTATGGAAACCACAACAGGCTGAATTGGGGTCACCCTCCCACCCCACAGTGTAGAGGGGGGTTTAGGACGATTAGAGGGGCTTGCTACTTCAGGCCTCACCACATGCCACCCAGCCGTGGGGATTCCAGGATGGGAACAGTTTTGGGGCCGTGTTGCCCACCTGGTATCCCCAAGCAGGAGGATGGGGGCTAGGCTTCTTCCCCTCCCTGCTCTGAAATCGGCTGCTAATGATGTCTCCTGACCTGCTGAAAATGAACATAAATTATTCAGCTTCTCATCAGGGCAATTAAATTAGCTTGTCATTGCAGGCCATGAATATTTCAGGGGGGCAGGAGCTGGGGAGCTGGAGGGGTTGGAGGTTGCAGTTCTGGGGTTGAGCCCCATCCCTTGGCCAGGAGGTGCAGCGATTGTGTCTATTCTCAGCCCAATAGGACCAGAGAAAGCAGGTAGGAGGAGTTGGGGGTCTCTGAGCAAGGGGCTTGGAAACTGGTGCCCAGATGTCTGGGTCCCACGCCCAGCCCTGCTGTTGCTCTGTCTGTCCGGGTTACTCTCCTTGACTTCTGACGGAGGCCAGGTGCCGGCAACCCACCCCTGCCTCACCCCTGGAGCACCTCCTGCATCCCACATTGTCCTCCTTTTTCTGGGGACAGCTGGGAGTTGGTAGCACTGCAAGGGGCTGCCTCTACCCTAGAGATCCCAAATCCCCTCTGCCCTCCCCTTGCCCCAGGCTGTGCCAACTTCTGCCTGCTGCCCTCCCCGGAGCCTGTGGGTTCTCCGTCAGGATTTCTCTTTCCTTTCTTCCTCGCAGTGAACAATTAATAATTTATCCCATAATAAAAGAGGAAACAGTTAATGAGATGAAAACAAGCCAGAAACATCTGCTGGGGCTGCTTTCATCGCCTCCCTGGGCCGCCTGCACAGGAAGCGGGGGCGGGAGGGGGACAGGGGCGCCGGGGGGGCCGCGGCAGCAGGAGGTTGTCCCCCACACCCAGCCTTCCTCACCACGGCCCCCCTCCTCCTCGGGAACCCCCAGGGCAGCCATTCTCTCCCCACTGCACCATCAAAATCTGGCTGAGACCTGCCAGGCTTAGGTCATAAATATATAGCACTAGGGCTCCTGCCGTAAGAGTGACACCCCAAAATAGGTAGTGAAGCCTGTTGGTCTGGTGCTGCCCAGTGTCCCCAGAGATGTGTCTGGGCTGCTGCAGGGGGGCAGAGCTGTCCCCACCTTATTCTCTGTCCCCAGACCCCATGCCCAGATGTTGTTCATTACTGGTAATCCAATCTCCAGTGAGCAGGGCTGGCCCCAGGACCCAATACTCTCAGGGTGGCAACATAACCCCAAACCCTCCTGATGTGCCACAGGGGACATGTGAGGATGGGGCAGAGCACTCTGCCAGCAAAAGGGGCTGCAGGACTGACCCTGGGACTCTGTGCTTTGCTGATATTTTTGAGGTCCTAGGGCGAAGCTTATTTTGAGACCTCTTATTTTGGAACAGGGCTTCATGGCATGTGAGGAGAGGTGCAAGGCAACATGCCTGGGATACACTGGGGACACTGGTGGGGATGTGAGGTGCTGGGGAAAGGGAGGACAGGGAGAGGGGCACAGAGAGCGGGAAAGGGATGGGCAAGGAAAGGGAAGGGGAAGGCAGCAACGCCTGGAGGCTGCTGATGTGCAGCCAAGACCCAGGCTGGAGAGAGGAGGCTGCCCCAACCAGCTCCACCACCAGTTTGGGCATGAGCGGGACTGTGAGGACCCCATGGAAGCACCCTGGGTTTGGGTGCTGCAGGGATGGGGCTGGGGCAGGGATTTGGGCAGGAGGTTGCAGGGTTTGGGCAGGATGCTGCCACCTGCCTCTGCTTCCAATTCAGCTGATCCTCACCCCAATCCCTGCAGCCCCCTAATCTGTTTATATTCCAAAGCCATTAAGTTAATTTGGAGCCCAGTAAAATCCCACAGCTTTCATCTCAGCCCACCCTCCAGCTCAGTGGGTCTGGTGGGGGCACGGCGGGCAGCTGCCAGTGTCCAGCACAGAGCCTCTTGCCATCATGAAAGAGCAGGAACCTGCTCCTGCAACCTCCCAGCTCAAGCTCCAGCAGCCCTCGCGTCCCTCCCAGGGCCCAGTGCTGCTAAGGGCCATCATGGGGACAGGCAAGTGTGATGACAGCTGGGGAGATGGCCTGTCCCTCTGCCAGCCCGGACAGACACCCGGCCCCACTCCAAGAGGTGCCGTGGAAAAACTGACATCAGCATCAGCCGAGAGGAATTTGGCCATCCTGCCCCATCCCATCTGGGGATGGGAGCAGCGGCCTCTGCCATGCACCACAGTAGATGAGCAGGGCAAAGCAAGGGGAAGGCTGTAATCCCCCTTCTTTGCTGTACCCCTTCCTATGGCCAGGAGCAGCCAGAGGGTCTGGAATCATCCCCAGGGTACAGTCAATGACTCTGCTCCCCATAGGTACAAGCCCCTCCATACCCTGAGTGCAGAGAACAACCAGCTTGTGACACTGGTGACACCCCCTGTGCCTGCCAGAGACAGTGGTTGGGGTTGATTTCCCTAGGACCCCATTTTTCTACCCAGGACCTCAGTGAGGGGAAAGAAGTTTCTAATCTCTTCCCATATTACCTGAGGCTTCTGGTATGGCTGTCACCCCTTGGTCCCCTCTGTCCCCCACTCCACAGGATATGCCTGGCAGTCCCTGGGGGGGGCTGGTGGCAGGTGGGGATGAGGAAGCTGCCGAGACATAGAGACGTCCCCCAGCTGCCCCCCATGCTGTAGACCCCGACATCCTGCTCCCCTCCCCCAGTCACACTCCATCATCTCCTCGTTCCCAGCCCGGGTAATTGGTGGCCTGGTGACAGACGGGCTCATTAACAGCTTAATTTCGGCTTCATCTCTTCCTGCCTGACCCCCAGCCCAGGTGGGGACCAGCCCAGCAGGGTGCAGGGATGGGCACTCGGAGGCCGCATTCCTGCATCCTTTGGGGGCACCTGCAGAGCTGGCGGAGAGCACACGACTGCACACACATGTGCAACATGCACGGGTTGGCAGCACTGCCCTGGGCAGTGCACATGGCCTTGGCTCCCTGACATCAGGGTGCATAGGAGGGGACCCCCATTCCTGGGCATGAGGACAGTGCCACCCTGTCCCTTGCCCCACTGGGATGGGCAGGGGTGGCACCGCGGCAGGGGCCCACGGGTGCCGGCAGTTGCCCACTTTCCTGGCCTCACCCTGCCCTTGTTTGCTTCTGTAACGGTGGCGGCGTTTCGGCTCCTTTGTGCTGGCAGATAACAGGGATCGCCGCTGCCTCTGAAGCACCGGCCACCAGCCCAGGCACTGCTGCCTCACCTCACCTCAAACTGGGCAGAGGATATGAGGATATGAGCAAGGAGTGAAGGCAGGGGCACAGGCAGGAGTGTAGGAAGGGATGGGTGGCCGGTACAGCCAGTGTTGCAATCAGCAGGTATGAGCGTGGCGTGCAGGCAGGGGTACAGGCACATTTTCCACCCCCAGTGCTCCTCTGCTTTGCCTTTGGGTCCACGGTGCAGCCCAGGAGCCCATCACCAGCAACCCTGTCACCAGAGCAGGGCCCAAAACTCTATTCCTGTCCCCATCCCCAGCAAAGGCAACTGGCAGCAGCCCATGATGGCTGATGCAGGGCCCCCAAAGACTGCCCCACCGGATGGAGGCCTGGCCAACTTTCAAAGACGCTTGTGTTGTATAATTTATCAGCAGTAGATAACAGACAAGTGGCTAACAAGGGAGAGGGGCTGTACCCCTGCTCCAGGGAGCCTGGCACCACGGGCAGTGGGGCTGCCTGGATCCATCACACTGAGGGCATGGGCACCTCCCTGGCCATGGCAGGACAAGGGGGAACTCCAGTGGGTCCTATTATGTACAGGGATGTTTTGGGGCCGCCCCAAGGCAAGGGCAGAGATGATCCCACTACAGAGTGGGACCTTGCTTTGTAGGTCCTGCCTGCCTTGCGGAGAGAGCCTGGGGCCTACTCCATCACCCAGAGGAGTCGGGTTCACTATCTGTGGGGCTCTTCACATTTCCAGGACATGGATTGGGTGCCCTGCACAGCCCCTCATGGGGGAAGGGCATCAGGCATGGTGGGAGCACAGGGTAGGGAAGGGCTGGTCTCACAGGCACAGGAGCAGCACCTCCAAAACAGGGCTCCGGGTCTGAGGAGAGTTTGTTTAATCCCAGATAAGGAGGCGAGGCCAGGCACCTGGCTGGCAAAGAGGCTCTCCCTGGGACACAGCACCAAAAGGAGTGCCGACCCTCCCAGTACTTGCCAGCACCTGTGCCAGGACCATACAGCCACCTCTTGCAGCACAGGGCTGGCATTAGCTGGACATGAGTCCCTCTGGCCACCCACACTCCGTGGTACAGCATGGCATGGCATGGCATGGCACATGGCACAGGGTCAGCAAGGCAGCAGGCATGCGGCAGAGCCAGGGCAGATGGAGATGGAGTGCAGGGAAAAGCGGGGTGCCCCATCCTCTGCCAACTCTGGCCAGGTTTACACCAGGGCCAGCCCTGCCCCGGCCAATCTTGCCCCACAGGCTGCACAGGCATGGGGCCAAAGAGAGAGCTTAAGGCCAAGGAGGGGTCTTGGCACCACACAGCCAGCATTTGGGAGTTTCTGGGCTGTGCCAGGCTCCTGCTGCCACTCTGATCCTGTGGCATCTGGGGGGCACACAGAAACCTGCATTCCCCCCTCCTCCCCAGCTGGTCCTGCAGGTGGCTGTGTGCCCATGATCCCCATGTGGGGCTGTGCCCACCTGTGCTCAGGGTCAGGGCTCAGGTGTGCCCTGGTCCCACAAGGGCAGGGAGGCAGACGGCAGTGCCGGCTGGCAGGGTCAGTGGGCAGAAACACCCCTGGGGGGCTGTCTCGCCGGCTGGTGAGCACAGTCCCATTGCCTGCTGGCCTGCATTGAGTGTGCCAGGTCTCAGCAGGGGCAGGCAGGGACAGCCAGGTGGGATTAGCCCTTTGTGTCACCCTGCAGTGGCCCTGAGAGCATCCAAGCAGGGAGCACAGCTGTGCCATGCCCCCCCCCTGTTTGAGGCCACAGCCTGGATCACATCAGGCTCCCAGGGGCTACCCCTGAGAACAGTGGGGACTGGCGCATGGACCTTCCCCGAAAAACAGCCCTGGGACCCATGGCACCCTGCTTTGGCCGGCTGGTCCCCGCCTGGTTGGTCACATCCCTCCAGGATGGCACCCTGGGGATGCTGGAGGGGGAAACTGGTCGGACTGGTGAGCCTGGCTGTGGCAGGAATCCGCCGGCTCAGGCACACCCTGGCTGTGCCCTGTCATATTCGGTGTGTTGCTGCCACCCCCTGGTAACATGCACAGCCCCGGGTGCCCCTCACAGCCCCCCATTCCGGGGTGCCCACGTCCCCCATAGTCCAGCCCTGGACCCCAGACAAGTGGGCAGGGGCACCCCGGGAAAGAGGGCACAGGGATCCCGAGGGAGGGGAGGGAGGTCCGCACCCCACGCCTTGCACCGGGTGTGGTGCCTGTCCATGGCCCCAACATAGAGATTTGTTCCCCCTTCCCGAGCCTGGGTGAGAAGAATGGGGAGGGGGCTGCAGGGCTTGCGGGGGGCTCAACCGCCCAGGCGATGATTAGAAGGAGCCGAGGTTACGTCCCAGCGCATTAAGACTGTCCCTGCTGAGTGGCACTGCCGCGGGGTGACCCTGCCGTGAACCGCCTGCACTCTCGTGACTGGCCACCAGCCCTCTCGCACCAGCAGCCCCTCCGCCGTCACGCCCGTGTCCCTGCTGTGCCACCACACTGCCCCGTTCCGCTGCCTGCACCGCAGGCATGTGTGGGGCTGCGCCGGCGCCGTGTCACGGAGGGGACACGTCGTGGGGAGGTCACACCTGTGTGGGTCTGGGGACCACAGACATCCTGTGACAGGCATCGCGGTGTGGATGCTGGAGCACCTCGGTGCCACCCCGCACCACGACCTGGGGATGTTTGGCTCCTGGGGACAGAATGGGCTATGTCCCTACGCAGCACCTCGCTGCAGGCACAGGGACCTCTGTCCCATAGATGTTCCCACTCATGGCCTTCTGGTCCCCAGTGAGCTGCTGGCATGTGCCACACACATGGCACAATGCCACACACATGGCACAATGCCACACACATGGCACAATGCCACACACATGGCACAATGCCACGCTGTCACCCCAGGACACCTGCCCGCTCCACCAGACCCCGTGCAGTTCCCCCTGTGCCACGTCTGGGCGGGCACCGCCTGCCCAAACGATGAGAAGGGTCCCCTGCTGCCCGGGAACGGCGGTTCGGGCAGGCTGGCGGTGGCACTCGGGGGATGGATGGGCGGGACAGGGTTGAACTCCTGAACCCGCTCCGGCAGCTCCCGACCAGATGCCAGGCACGGAGCACCCCGTGGTGCTCAATGTGTGAGCAGCCCCCGGTCGTGCCAGACCCCCGTGTTCCCCTCACGGTTCATCGGCAGGACAGAGGTGACAGTGTTACACATCTGCCTCCACCATGGCTGGCGTGGAAGGGCGAAGGGATGGTGGGGGCTGCAACCCCCAGGCCCATCGGCATTAGAGTCCTCACAGCTCAGCACACCGACACCCGGCTGCGGCCGGGGGACACGGGTGAAGCCCCTCTGTGTCACGACACAACACGCAGGTTGCAAGACCCCCAGGGGATAGCCCGGACCCCTCTCGAGAACATCTTGGACCATCCCCGGAACATCCTGGACCCCCCTGGGACATCCCGGACTATCCCCGGGCCATCCCGGACCCATCCCTGGGCCATCCCGGACTATCCTTGGGACATCCCGGACCCATCCCCGGGCCATCCCGGACCCATCCCTGGGACATCCCGGACCCACCCCGGGCCATCCCGGACCCATCCCTGGGACATCCCGGACNCCGCCATGGCCGGGATCCTCTTCGAGGACATCTTCGACGTGAAGGACATAGACCCCGAGGGCAAGAAGTTCGACCGTGGTGAGCTGGGCCTCCCTGTCCTCTCGCACTCCCCGCTCTGCCCCCGCCGCCGGCGGTGGCCCGTGTGGCCCGTCCCCTCGGCGCCGCCGGTCCCTCCGCGTGTTGCCGCCTCCCGGAGCGTCCCGCTTCACCAGGGCATCCCCCGCGCGGCTGCTGTGCCCCTCCCCATCCCGCAGTCCCCGGTCCCCTCCCCTCCCCGGGCTCTGTCATCCATCCCCACAGCGGTGGGGAGGGGACCCTGCCCCCCCTGAGCCCCCCGGGGATCTTCTCTGGTCTCTGACGCTGCTGCTCTCCCCAGTGTCTCGCCTGCACTGCGAGAGTGAGTCCTTCAAGATGGATCTCATCCTGGACGTTAACATCCAGATCTACCCTGTGGACCTCGGTAAGCCGCCGTGCTGAGAGCCCGCTGGGTCAGCCCGTGTCACCTTGGCTGGTCGAGGTTGGAGAGGAAGTCTGAATATGCTGTGAGCAAGAAATGAGCTGTCCCAGATTTCCATGGGCCCCTGTGCTTTCCCCGGGTCACAGGAGGTTCTGGGCAGTCCCAGAGTGCTGAGGATGAACTGGGTTCTGGTCCACCTGCCTGCGTGTGTTTGGACCCACCTCTGTCTCATTCCCAGAGACACTGTCTGGGGAAATTGCCTCAGCTGCTGATGGCCAAGTTTTAAGGTAGACCTGAAATTAACTCTTGTAGCTAAATACACTAAACGAGTGAAAAAGAATGAAGCACAGAAGGGCTGAAACAGGTGCTGCAAGGGTCACGTTCCTGCCCAGAGTCCAGCCAAACCCTCTAGGACTGTCCAGAATCCAAGAATATCCTGCTATGTCCCACAGAAACACCAGAAGTAGTGTCCTGGTGGCTCTGGTCCCCTTGGTGATGTGGGGAACAGGGAGACACAGGATACAGTGTGACCTGTCATTCATTCTCCACAGTCCTGTTGGAGGACTGGGAGCAGGGCAGGGCTTGTTTATGACAAGTGAAACATGTGCCAGGGTGGCCATTTACCACCACCCTGAGTTCTGGCTGTGGCCGCTGCTGCTGTGGCTGCACCCCCACCTTCTCACCTCTCCTCTGCCCTATTCCCAGGGGACAAATTCCGCCTGGTCATTGCCAGCACATTGTATGAGGATGGCACCCTGGATGACGGCGAGTACAACCCCACGGATGATCGGCCGTCCAGGTACAGGGTGGGACCCACATGAGGGTGGATGGGGGAAGAGATGAAGTGCTGAGATTGAAGGTCTCAGGTTGAACATCTGGAGCAATTTCTTCACAGAAAGGGTGATTAAATGTTGGAATGGGCTACCCAGGGAGCTGGTGTAGTCACCGTCCCTGAAGGTGCTTAAGGGAAGACTGGACCTGGCACTTAGTGCTATGATCTAGTTGACATGATGGTGATCAGTCCAAGGTCTTGTCCAATCCAGTTGATTCTGTGGTTCTGTGACTGTGAGATACATTCTCCCAGAGGACAGTGAGCTGGAGGAATGCCCAGGTTTGATCCCTTGCTGACCTCACACTGTGCTGTTGCAGGGCAGACCAGTTTGAGTACGTGATGTACGGCAAGGTGTACCGGATCGAAGGGGACGAGACCTCCACGGAAGCAGCCACGCGCCTGTGAGTGCCTTTTGGCAGGAGCGCGCACCACAGTGCACTGGAATGGTGTGGGGGCGCTGGGATCTTGGCTCGGGTCTCCCATGGAGTTCCCTGCTCTCACTGCTCCTCTCCTCTTGTCCTAGCTCTGCTTACGTGTCCTATGGGGGGCTGCTCATGCGGCTGCAGGGAGACGCAAACAACTTGCATGGGTTTGAGGTGGACTCTCGCGTTTACCTGCTGATGAAGAAGTTGGCCTTCTAGCACACCTGCATGGGCTGCCCCACAGACATCCTGATGGCAAGCAAACAGGAGCCCTGAGACCCAGAATTCTGCCACAGCATCCATGCTGCCCAGCCTCTCTGGAGCTGGGGAGAAGGGAGAAGTCTTCATGCTGGCCTCTTCTGAGTCCTCCTGGGATCTGCAGCTCTGTTTGCAAGGAGAGAGATGCCTGACATCTAAGTGAAGACCATTCTGGGTGCTCCAGTCGTCCCTGATGGCATCTTCTCACCTCCACCTTCCTGTGCTCAACAGCAGGCTCAGCTTTGGGTCTGGCCAGAAGCAGCTGGACTGGGACAGCTGCCTGCCTGCCTCAGGGCTGGGGACCTCTCCCTCAGGAGCCATCCTGAGGCAGGCTGACTTGGTTTTGATTAAACTGGTATGTTTTCTACACCGGGCTCTGCTTGCTGAGAGATAAGGCTGGCAGGGAGTGAATACACCTGCCAGTTCCCAAAAGATGGGGAGTTTAAACCTGCTCTTGGCTCTTCATTTGCCACCAGTCCGGGCTTGGACTGTACCGGGGCTGGAAGAGGCAGGTGGTGCAGAGGGTGGGCAGTGGCAGCTCAGGCCCTGTGCGGGGCCATGCCGGGAGTCCCTGCAGCGCTGGCAGCTGCCACGGGAGGGAGTGGGAGCTGGGCAGAGGTGGGAGCGTGTTCCAAGTGACTGCTCCTGCCTCGAGCCTGGGGAGAAAGACACAGGACCCTTTAGAAAAATAGCTCTTTAATCGAAAAGCATTCACAGTAGAGGTGCCTGCCTGGGTGGGAGCAGGGCCTGTGCCCACTGGCACATGAGTGTTGCGGTTTGCCTTCATGGGGTGCATGGTTACCGAAGACTTGAAGAACAGGAGCCAACCTGGGCATCCAGAGCACAGCTCAGTGTCTGTCAGGATTACTCCAACACCAGATTGGGGGTGAACCCTGTGTGCAGGTGCAGCATCACCGGGCCCCACATGGAGAGTCTCTGCTGCCCGCCTGTCCTTGCTTGCACAAGACCTTGGCCAGGTCATAGAAGAAGAAGCGCAGCTTGCCCTGCACCAGCTTCCGGTAGGTGAGGAAGATGCTGGTGATGTGGGTCTGCTCCATGGAGTGTGGGGAGCAGCTTGGTTCCCAGTGTCCTGCCTGAGGGGTGAAAGTGGGACAGAGAAGTGGCAAACGCTTGTACCCAGTCCAGCCAGGGTGTGCCAGGGTGGTCTGGCTCACATGGGGCGGTCTTACCTCCCAGCTGAAGGTCTGGAGGAGCAGGAAGAAGGAGTTGGCATGTCGGTAAAGCTGGCTCAGCTGCCTGGCCCCGCAATCCTCACTCACCTGGCCTTGGGCGCCTGCCGCAGCACCCACCAGCAGGGCCAGGTCACACAGGATCTCTCTCCGCTTGGTCTCGTTCTGGGGGAGCAAATGGTGAGTGGGCTGACCCATTCCTGTGGCAGCCCTAGGTCTGGATGGGGTCTTCTATCCTCCCCATACCACCAGATAGGCCCACAGGCATCTTCTGATGCTTGTGCCCATGATGGGCATGCCAGTGCCAGCACCCTTCTCCCAGCCCCTCTCACCGATTTGGATTTCCACTGTTGGAGGCTGAAGTCCACCAAGGGCAGCACTGCAGGGCAGCTGAGCGCAGGCAGGACCTGGCACTGGCTCTAGTGGGTAGAGGAAATGTCAAGATGAGGTACCAAGAGTTGTGCATGTCCCTGGCCTTGGGTTTTCAGGGGTCCTGTATCCTCACCACTCTCTTCTCCATGTCCTTAGCCTCCACAATGTACTTCTGGATGAGCCTGTTGTCACAGACCAGCCGTGCTGGGCTGGCCCGGTCTTCTTTCACGTGCAGGAGGAAGGATGTGAGGAGGAGCAGTTCTGGGGAAGATGGGGTTAAGCTGGATGCTGTGCCACCCTCCCTGGGCAGCAGCAGCCCAGGGCCATGCCTGCAGTGGCAAGCCCTCCCCGCAGCCCAGTGCTGGCCTTGATGGTCCCATGGTGAGGGTGCAGGGGGAGGTCTGGGGGCTGAGGACGGCCTGATGCTGCCCTCCAGTCAGTCAGCACAGCTGCCCAGTTCTCACTGGAGAGAGCTGTGGTTTCTGAGCCAGTGGTGTGCACCAAGGGGCCACATAGCCATGTCTGCCAGGTTTTTCAGCTCTGCTCCAGGCGAGGGAGTAGAACTGCACTCCCTGTGCAGACCAGGGCCAGCCCTCCAAGTCTGTGCCAAGACCAGCTCCACAAGTCACGTGCGCTTCGGGGAATCCCGGCCTGCAGTGTCCCACAGGGAGCATCTGCTCCTCACTACTGCCCTGGCTGAGTGCTCCCCTGCCTTCCCCGTGCTGCTCTGTCCAGTGACTGCCCATCCTGGCAACAGACATCTCCTCTCCAAAGGCCCTCTGTCCATCCTCTTGCCTTGCTGCATGCCCTGGCACTGAACCGGTCCCCAAAAGCCCTCGACACTGCCTGTTTCCCTAGGATGGGCATGGAGAGATGCTCAGCTGCTCTCACATGCTGGTAGTGACCAGGTCCAACCAGTCCAAAGCCACCCTTGGAGTTTGGTGCCCACCTGTGGGGCTCACCATGCGGGGAACACCCTGGCTCTGGGGCCACCACATCCACTGTCCCTTCCTGCACACTCCCGTCCCCCCTTTTAGCCGCGCACTCACTGTTCAGCTCCATGCTCAGCTGGGAGCTTCGGCCCTGCATCTTCCACCCTGGGGCCAGCGGCTGCTCCCTGGCTCCCGTCCCCCTTCCATGGAGGACAGCGGTGGTGCGGGCTCCCTGCGAGCCTCCCAGCTGGGACGGAGGGCCGGAGACCGGGAGCGGCCCCGGGACAGCACGGCGCGGCTCTCCGGCTCCGGCCTGGCCGCCCAGCCGAGGCAGCCCGATTTCCTGTTGTGTCGCCGCTGACCTTCGAGCAAAATCGCAGCGGGGGCCCCGGGCCCGGGGGACGGCTTCCTGCCTCCAGCCGCTTCCTCCCTTGGCTCAGGGCACGGGAAGGGCGTCCCTGGGCGCCCTCCGCGGCTGCTCACCTGCCCCCCGGCCTGAGCACTCCGTGGTCAGTGCCTCAGCTGTGCCTGTCCGGGGGATGGGGGTGGCCCTGGTACCTGCAGAAGGGATGGTGTCAGTGACCCTGCACTGGACAGCCCCAGGAGCATCAGCCCTAACAGGGTCCTGCTCCCAGCTGTGGCAGCCAGGTATGAAGGCCACCAAAGATCCTCTCCTAGAAGTGAACCATATAACCTTGGTGAACCTCTCCCAGAAGTGGACTTCATCCCTGGTGACCCTTACCCAGAGTTGAACCCCGTCCCTGGTGACCCTCACCCGGAGGTGTGGTTTGACCCCCGCATCCATCACCCAGAGGCAACCTGGGGAGCTGGGGTGCTTGTGATATACGGGGACTCCTCTGAGCTGGGAAGGGTGATGATGCACAAGGATGTGGCTGGCACATGGTGCCAGGGCTGTTTCACATGGGGTATTGGTTGGGAGTGGAGTAGGTAGGAGAAACACGAGAGGTCTGTTCAGCACCAGGCTCTGGCATGGCCATGATAGTCCCCAGCAAAGCCAGCCCGCACCAGGCACTCTGGCAGGGGGGTGTGTCCACAATGGCACAGGGGACCCATGTGTGTCCATAATGGCACATGGAACACACCCCCCATGTGCACGCTCAGACCTCTGTGTGTACATGTGCACTTCCCTGCCACGTGTCAGGGCATGTGCTCTGATAACCCTCTGCCCCAGCGGCCCCCCACACGCTTCCCTTTGGGGAACACCCTTCTCCCAGTCCACATCATCTTGCTCACAGTCTCCTCACAGCCTGTGCATTTCCTTCTCACACCCCGGCTCTCACACACTTTCATATTCCCACCCCTGTCCCTGTGGCCAGCAATTCCCAGCAGCACCTGGCTGGGTGACAACAGTCAGGGTAAACATCCAGACCTGCTCTGCCTGCCCTATGCCCTGCTCAGCCCACAACAGCCCACCTTGAGGGTTGCAGGGTGACCAGATGCGGGATCCAGTGGGTGCCACGGCTCGAGGAATGAGACTGGCAGCCCAGCTCAGCCTGGGCACAGCTGTCAGCAACGGAACCTGTGAGCACCGGGGTCAAACACCTCCAGGCTTCCCGCACGTGGCGCGTCTGCGGACGTGACAAGCTGCAATCACATCGGTCAGCACCCTCAGCCCCTCCGCCAGCACTGGCTCTGGTCCCACCACCGGCCCCATGTCAGTCCCTGCTGTGCACCTTCCATGCCTGTGTCCCCGTCTCTCCCTGGCAAAGCCACTGGCAATGCCAGGCTGGAGACATGCCGTGTCCTGCATTCCCTCTTAATTAGGCAAATAAACCCATCAGAGGAAACTGGAGACCAACTAGAAACTGGAGGTGCACTGGGCCCCCATGGGCACTGAGACACCTTTAGGTGCCCGCTAGTCAGTTTGCTCCAAAATCCTCTTTTACAGCTATGCCAGAAGCTAGCTGGCAGCATCAGCCTGCGTACGTGGGCAGCCTGGTATTCCACTGCTGGAAAGGGCAATACCGGTATTTGCATCCAGTGCCAGGACGGCAGAGGAGGATGTGGAGGGGAGCCCCTGCTGCTGGCCCCAGCCTAATTCCAGAGATGCTGAGTGTTGTGGAGGGAGGAGGTGTGGGGGTAGTGAGGTACAGAGATCCCAGAGGGATGCGGGTGCTCCGGCCAGGCAGTCAGAGCGCTGGCAGGGGACAGGAAGAAAGTCGGGGGCCCCGGGGCTGCACAGCTGGCCGGATCCCGGTGCCAAGTTTCCCACCTCTCCTTACAGGGTGCAAAGTGCCGGGAATCCCGCTGCGGGGGCAGCCGTTCGCACCCACTTTGCCAAGGTGCTGAAGACAGCAGGAGGTGCCAGGAGTCCGGGGAGCAGGGGGGAAGAGGGGGAAGACGCCGAGTTGGGGAAGAGACTGTGTATCAGTGGCACAGCTGCTGTCCTCCCAGGCCACCCAGATGTGCTTGGTGGGCACCCTCAGAATGTCAGTGCAAGGCAGGGATAGCATGGGAAGCAAACCTGGCCTTCCAGGGGCAGGGAGTGGGATCCCAGCCCCCTTTGAAGCCCCCATAAAAGAGTCCGGCATAAAGGGAAGAGAAAGTCAAAGGAACAAAGGGAGCGGCTAATCCTGGCGTGAGCAAACAGCCCCGTTTGCTCAGGGCACAGCTGGCCCCGGGGCCAGGGAAAGGAGCACAGCAGGGCTCTGGGGGTGCCAGGCAGCGGGGGACCCTCTGCCCGGGCTGCCTCTTCGCCAAGCACGGGCAGCCCCGGGGAGCAGGGTCCCTCCTGGACCCTCCGGGCCTTTTTTATACATTTGCAAATTGCCAATAAACATCGGCGGGCAAATCCTGATCACTGCGCACACCACTCCTGCTCCTCGCACTGCTCCCAGGCTGCCCAGGAGAACACCGTGACACTGTTGGGCAAAGGCTTGTAAGGGACGCCTTGGTCGGGGTGCTGCAGCTTGGGGATGAAGGCTGGCAGAATTTTTCCCACCTTTCCCAATTGCTGGCAGGTCACATGCTGCCCAGCTCCCGCAGCACATAGCCATGGGTGCTGCCCAGGGGATGCCCACGGGCACCTGCCTTGGGCCAGGGCATCTTGTGTCAGTGACTCTGCTTGCACTGAGGAGAATCTACTGTGCCCCTTTTCCCATCCTGCTCCTCAGCTGAGCTCCCCACTCCAGTGCAGGGCACAGGGTGTGCTGAGAGGGCACCTCATCCCTCTCCCTCCGTCCCACGGAGTGATGAAGGGGTTAATGCCAGGCAGCCAAGCCGCAGGTGGGCGCAAGAATGAAATTCCTTCTCGCTGTCCTGCGAAGTCTGGGCACAAATATTTGCCTGCATGTCCGGTGGGGAGGGGGGAGACCACCATCGCTTCTGGGAGCTTGCTAATCCCCATGCCAAACAACGCCCCCCCCCCCATGCCCCTTCCTCCCACTGGGATCACCCCGCAAAGCCTTTGAGGAGGGGACACTGGGGCCAGGAGAACACCAGCACCTTTGGGTGTTCCTAAGAGCAGGGAGCTCTATGGGGTTGATGGGGCACTAGGAGTGGGTATGGTGTTCAAGGGCACTGCCAGGATCTGCTTGGCACGGCAGATGAGACTACTTTGAGGTCTCCATTCTGCTCCCCAAGCTGTGGCCATCACAGCAGGATGGGACGAAGGCAAGAGCCCCAGCCATTCCCACCGTGCCAGCAATGAACCCTCTGTAATAAAGTCCATGTGTTCACAGACAGAAAACAGACACTTTCACTCCCTTCAGCAGCCCCCCAAACTGCATCGCCCTCCTGTACCTGCCACCCTCAAAACCCGTTCAATCCACAGACCCCCCTGGCCTTCGTCTGGGATGGCCCAGCCCTGCAAGTCGCCTACCAGTTGTGCAAATATTGCCGGAACGGCTGTAATCCCCGTGTCCAACGTGAATTATGAGATATTTCCACCCATTACGACAGCCCCCCCCACCCTGCCGTGTGTGTGTGTGTGTGTGTGTGTGTGTGTGTGTGGCCGGGGGGGATTAGACGCAGCACAAGCCGCACTCAGCACAAAGCTTTGGGGAGGCTGATGGCTCTCTACACCCCACAACAAGCCCAGTTAACTGAGGGGGATTATTTTTCGAGCGATGGGGTACCCCACATGCCTTCTCATCTCCAGGCTTATGCCTGGAGGGAGTGTTGGGGTGCCCAGGCGGCAGTGGGAAGCTGCGGGAAGGGGAGGGCCAGGGCGTGTGGTTTCACCAAGACCCCATCCCTGGGGAGCAAAGGCTCCTTCCTGTCGCCCCGAGACCAGCTCATTTTCAAAGCCTCAAGCAGGCAGCAGCTAATGAGGGCAGACAATGGGAGCTGCATGGGGCAGAGCATGGGTGAGGGCCTGCTGTGCCCCCATGCCAGGCACTGCATAGCCACAGCACCACAACCCTCTGGAATCCTCTGTGAGACCCTCACCACTAGGCAGGGCATGTGCCTATGAAGCCCTGGCAGGCTGGCAGACTGTTCTGGAGGGCAGCATTGGGGTGTCCCACCCATGCTGTTCTGGGGTGGGACTACACCTCACAGGACCACCACCTCCCCTATGGGGACAAGCCAGTGCCTTTACTTCTGTGTAAAGGTGGCAGAGGGGAGCAGTTGCCAGGCAGGGTGGTTGGGGCTGCCCATGGCTGGCTGGGTCCATCCCAGTGCAGCTCCAGCTGCCCACAGCTGGCAGCCCCATTGGGGATCTGCCGGCCCAGGCCCAACTCCAGAGCCTCTGAGCTGCCTTTGTGCAGGACGCTGCTCACACACACATGTGTGGGTGCTGGGAAGCACCTGGCAAGACTGGGGCTCTTTCCCAGTGCCGCCCTCAACAGGCACCACCCCCTCCCCAAGAGCACAGGGACCCCCTCAGCCTCTAGCAAGGCATCTCTGCCCCTTGACAAGGGCACCCCTTGGCATTTCCAGGAGCAGCCTAGGCTGTGGATGAGGGAAGCCCAGGCATGGCTACAGCATCCATTTCCTCACTGCCCATGTGCCTTCACTGCCATGGCCATGCCCCCTGCCTGGGCAGGGATGCCCAGCCCCTTCCTGCCCTGCCAGGCCCCATGCGAACGTACCACCCTGTTTCCAGCCTGGAAGTGCTAGGACATTCTTGCAATTCCCCTCTCCATCATGCCAA
The DNA here is from genome assembly GCA_013390025.1 of Pitta sordida. NCBI lineage: Eukaryota > Metazoa > Chordata > Aves > Passeriformes > Pittidae > Pitta > Pitta sordida. Next base: position 21,482 of record WEKX01025675.1, on the reverse strand, counting down.
GGCACCCTGTGCCTCAGATTCCCTCATGCCAAGGGCAACAGCCAGGCAGGTTCCCCGTCTCTCCTTCCTTTCCCCAGGAAAGGGGAGGGAGCGTCCCCCATCGCTTCCCCCGTGTCCCGCAGACGAGCCAGGAGACTGTGACGAGCTCTGGGTGCACAGAGCCAGCAGCAGATTCCTGGCATTGGTGGGACAGCTGGGAGTCATCACTCGCCTCCTCCCTGCTCAGCCCTGCTCACATCCTGCCATCCCCAGGGCCGCTGCCGTGCTGCAGCGGGCACCGTGCAGCGACGCTGGCACAGCCATACAGACCCCAACCCTCCCCTGCCCTCCACATCGCTGGATCCTGGGCCAGTGAGGATGCTGGAAGAGAGGAGAGGGAACAGGTCAGTGACACCCCAGGGAACAGCAGGGAGGGCACATGGCCAAGGGGTGCCATGCTGCCATTAATGGTCCCTGCTTGCAGAAAGTGCTTGCAAGCAGTGGGCTGTTGGGCACAACCATGCCCGGGGGTCCTGGCAGTGTCCCAGCCCTGGCGATGCTCACAGGCTGTCCTGCTGGGGGAAGCCCAGCTGCTCCTCATTGCCTTCTGCCAGCTCCTGCCACAGGCCAGGTCCCTGGCATGGCCAAGCCCCTGTGCCCCACTGCTCTCCCTGGGAGAGGTGCCCGCTGCATGGGGACATGTGCCAAACTGGGACAGGGAATGGGATGGGGCAGGCATGGACAAACTGGGGATGGGCAATGCCATGTGGGCTGGCACGGGGGACATGGGGCAGTGGGCTGCAGACCCCCACAGCCACACACCAAGCTGTGGGGAGGCCTAGGAGGAGCTTACTGGAGAGGTAGGGGCCTGTTGTGCTCCAGCTGTGCCGTGTTTCCCTAGCTACACCCCACAGCTGGCCGGGTGTTTGTACCGCCTGGAGTTGATTTTGGCAGCCCCGTGCTTCCCCCTCCTCCCCTCCCCACCCACCTTCCCCACATTGAGCGCCCGCCTGCCACACATCCACCACCCTCAGCCCCTTCTGCCACCCTTGGCAGGGGTGGCAACAGTGACATGGTTGACACATGCTGGCCCCACTCCTTACCCTCTCCCCCTCCCCAAAATTCACGCCTCAGTTGACACAGCTGGATGATGATCTCCCCAGGCTTTTCCATGGTGTCTGCTCACTGCCAACTGCTGCCACCCTGGCCAGCCCAGACACAATTGGGTGAAGAGTGAGATTGGTGCTGGGTGCTGCTCTCACAGCCCCCTCCTCACCCCAGCTGTCCCCATCAACCCTGGGCAAGAGAACCAAGGCATCCAGGCTCCTGTCCCCCTGCAGCCGCTGTCACTGGTAAGCAGGAGCCCAGGGTCCCACTCTGGAGCTTTCATTTGCCCAGGGTGGGCAGCATCTGGAAGGATTTGGGAATGTCAAGGGCACAAGCTACAAGCTGTGGGGGGTGTATGACTTTGCAAAGTGCAGTGTGGATCGGGGGTGGCAGGGTGGGCTGTTTTGAGAGCTCATGCTCAGGGGTGCTGAGTGGATAGAAGATCTGTAGTCCCATGGAAGGGCTGGCTGTGGGAGAGAGATTTGAGGGGGTGCATGTCCCACAGGGGACTGTGAATAGACAGTGCCCTGCAGTATCCCGTGGCCTGGGGTCTTGGGGTGGGCTGAATGGATGGAGAAATCCTTATGATGTTTCATGCCTGAGAGGAGAGGGCAATGAGCCCTGGAAGGGTGATGACTTGAGGTGGACTGTATGGATGGGGAGACCCCAGGATGTGAATAACCAGGATGTCCAGTGCATAGGAACACCCCGAGGTCTGTGGAAGAGATGTGGATGGTGGTGTCCCCACAGTGCCCTATGTCCCAGCGCGTATTGTGTTAATTGGGAGAGGGGGTCCCCAAGATGCCCAGCCCTTGAAGGTGCCCCGTGCCCTGAAGGAGAGTCGTATCATAGATTCATATATATTGCGATGTGTTGGAAAGGACTTTATAGATCATCTAGTCCCAACCCCCATCCCTCAGGTTCCCGTTGCCCTAGGACTGGCACGTGAGTGGGGATGCTCAGCATCTTGGGGTACAGGGAAGAGGGTGGGCAACGAATGGGGGGAATTCCCTTCCAGGCGGGGCAGCCGCGTGCTCCGGGGTGCCGCAGGACAGGACAGGACATGACAGGACGGCCCGTGCCCGGCAGGAGCGCCGGGGCCGGGACCCAGGCGGGGGTCGGAGCGCAGCGGGGGGCGCATCCCCCCCGGCC
>WEKX01025675.1:0-19200 GCA_013390025.1 Pitta sordida | reverse complement strand
TGGTGGCGGGTGTCTCCGCAGGCTGCGCCTTCGGAGGGCACTTCTATGCCCTGGAGGAGACGTGGCACCCGGACCTGGGGGAGCCTTTCGGGGTGATGCGCTGCGTTATCTGCCACTGCGAGCCAGTGAGTGCCCCCGCAACCCCCTTTCCCCGGGCGACCCCCCCAGCACCCGGCCCTGCTGGGGACGGGGCTGGCATGGAGGGAGGTCGACCCTCTGTACAATGCAGAGGGTCCTCTGCTTCCTTCTTCTTCCCATGGAAGAGGGAAGTGGGATCCCTCCAGCCAGCCGGACACCTGGATGTCCTCCCCCGCGGCAGCGGGGAGGAGAAGGGGGGTTTAAAGGATCAGACTTCATTCTTCCTCCCCTTCCTCGGGGATGGCCCCGTCCCTCCCTCCGAGCAGCCCCCCGAGGCCGGGGCTGGCGGGGCCACGCACAGCTGGTCAGGGGGCTGGGGGCCATGGGGAGGGGGCCCCAGTTTGGCTGCCTTACAGGCAGCTGGGGGCTGCGCAAGGTGTCCAGGGGCTCCATACAGGAAAAGATGGGGGAAAGTAGGCTGTGCCAGGAGGGCATGGCTTGGCACACCTTGGCACGGCTCTTGGGGACTCTTTTTGTTCCCCCCTCAGCAGAGGAACCGACGGGGGAAGCCGGTGGGGAAAGTGAACTGCAAGAACATGAAGCAGGATTGCCCTGTGCCTGCATGTCCCCGGGCCATGCTGCTACCTGGGCACTGCTGCCACACCTGCCCCAAAGGTGAGGACAGCGGGTGCCTCCCTGCAGGGAGCCTCCCCAGCACCCACAGCATCCCCCGTGGGCCTGGGAACAGGGACACTGCACACACCTCTGAAAAGCATTGTTTGATTTCTTATGGAAGTCACCAGTGCACAGGATATGTTGGACATGGGGAAGCTCTAAAAGGCACAACCATCCCTGAACCACCCTGGAAGGAGTGCAGGGAGGGCACACAGGGCTCAATACCCTCCTTGTCCATGTGCCTGTGCACAGCATCCTCCTGTACCCCAGCTTAGAGATCCACAGTGTTTCACAGGGCACATCTTGGTCTAGCTTGGGAAGGGGGATTTCATTGTCCCCCCTCCCTGAGTTCTTGGGTACAAGGAGTCTGGTGTGGTGGTCTCCTCCTGTGTTTACCCCATGCCAACCTTGCCAGGCTTCCCAGAGAAGAGCCCCACACCCCACTTTGACACCTTCGAGTACTTCCAGGACAAGGAAGATGACCTGGACAAGCCCTACAATGACCGCTCCTACCTCAGCTCTGAGGGGCTGGCCCGTGACGATGCCCGCGCAGGTGAGCCACCGGACCTTCCAGGCAGCAGCAGTTGGGGGCAACCCTTGCACTGCCCATCATCATTGGCATCCCCTCCCCAGAGTTTGTGGCCTTGCTGACGAGTGGCCCAAAGCCATGGCACCCCACGTCCAGCGCAGTGGCCAAGGCTCGCTTAACGCTGCTGCGCTCCTCCCTGCTCTTCTCCATCAGCTATGAGCGGTGAGTCCTGCCCCCCATCCTCGGCCTGCACTGCCACAGCAGGCAGCTCTCAGCTCTCAGGGGGAATGCCAAAGTGTTTGTGTCTCAGTTTCCCCTCTGTGGTACCACAGCTTTGCATTGACAGGGTGAGAGATTTGAGGAGGGGGCAATATGCTGGTGCTCCAGCCCAGGTCAGTGGCCTGGATTTCAGCACACCCACAGCGCCGGCACAGCCTCACCCATTTGCCTCCAGGTCTGGAATGGGAGCAAATGGGAATGGCTCCAGGGCTCCCGTGGGTGCAGTTGGCAGAAATGCTGTGCCATCCTGTGGGCTCTGCCGGTGGGCAACACCAGGGCACTGCTGCCACCGTCCCCCATCCTTGTCATGCCCTCTCTGGATGCCTGCCAGCAACAGAGCCTCTCCTCTCCCTCCCTCCTCCCGCTCCAGTTTCTACTGCTCTTCCTTTCTTCCAGGCCCCTTTGCATAGTAAAGTGGTGACTAATTTCCAGCTCTGACCGGGGGAGCCAAGCGGTGCTGAAAATGCTCCTTATTTACAGCCTGAGCACTCAGCTCCCAGCAGGTCTTGCCCCGCTGCCTTTCCCAGTGGGGTCCCCCATTCTGCTTTGTGTCAGTTCGACACTGCTCTGGGTTAGGGGATCCCAGAGGACCTGTGCCAAGCTGGCATCTGGTGGGACAGCAGTGTTGGTCTAGTCCTGGCATGCACAGGCAGAGTATGGCACTTGGCATGTGTCACCCAGGGGAATGTCATCCTTCTCCTGCCCACTTCAAACCCCTGGGTGACCCCCCTCCCTAACATATCCCTATGCCTGATTCTGAGTAAGGGTGGTAGCAGGGGAGGGGGAACCCAGACAGTTGGTCCTTGCTGACCCCCCGCATGCCCACAGGCTGGGTCGGCCAAGCCGGGTGCGTTTCAGTGACCCTGAGGGCAATGTGCTGTTTGAACACCCCGTGCAGAAGAGCGCTGCCCCTGAGGATGGCATGGTGAGAGGGGATGAGAGGGAAGCAGGGCATGGTGCCCCTTCCACCCCCTGTCAGGTGTGTGGTGCCCCCTGGCTCCTGCCAAGCCCTTTCATCCATCACTCAGCTTTGTGGGATGTGGAGGACGGTGTCCAAAGCCAATGTCCAGCTTCTGCGGGGGGAGCAGCTCCGTGTGTCTCTCATCACCCGGGCACAGCCGTCTGGAGAGGTCCATGGGCAGATCCTCAAGCACCGGGCACTCTTTGCAGGTAAGTCCAGCTCCTGCATGCCCAGCCAGCGGGTGTCCATCAGAATGCCCCTCATGCCCCATCTCTCTGCACAGAGACCTTCGATGCCATCCTGACCTCGTCAGACCCCTTACACCTGGGTGCTGGGGGCATGGCCATGCTGACACTGAGTGACACTGAGAACAACTTGCACTTCATCCTTATGGCCCGGGGGCTGCTGGAGCCTGGCACTGGGGGTGAGGGCAGTTAGGAACATTCCATTGGGGCCTGTCACTGCCCAGAAGGGGCTACATAGGTTGGAGGGGTGCATGGCATGTCTGTGGCTTGGGATGCATGGGTCAGCATCTGAGGGGTCAGAATGGGTGCCTGGGCTGGGTGTAGGGTTCAGGGTGGGCATAGGGGCTGTATGTGATTGTGAGATGTGAGTAGGATTCGTTGTATGATCTGGGGCATGTGATGTGCACCTGGTAGGGGGTGTGAAGCCAGGGGGTACTGGAGCACATATGGGATGTGGGGGTAATTGTACAAGAAGGATGGGTTTGGGATGTGGGTGTGTAAGGATTTGAGGGGTGCCAGAGGGAATGAGGGTCTGGGCACAGAGGGCAGGGAGCTGGCATGAATGTGGGGGATTGGGTGCAGGGGTGTTGGGGTGGTAGGCACAGAGGAGTGGGTTTGACAGTGGATCCAGACCCCTAGTCCAGTGGGCCCAGTCTCCTCTGCCATGTCCAGAATCCTCCTTGGTCCCGCTGAGGGTCCGCATACTGCACCAGGGCCAGACGCTACGGGAGATCCGTGCCAACATCACCGTGGAGGTAAAGCCATGTGTTCCCTGTGTCCCTTGGAAACCACAGTTCCTAGAGTACCAGGGCTGATCCATGGCACTGTACCCACCTTGGCAGGACCCTGACTTTGCAGAGGTGCTGAGCGATCTATCCGTCCATGAGCTGCAGTGGCTGGTGCAGGGGCAGCTCCGTATTGTGGCTCAGACAGAGGGCCAGCACCCACGTCAACTGGCAGGCACCATCACCACCCACCGCAGCTGTGACAGTGAGCGCAGGGCAGACACAATGGGGTGCAGGGGGGTGGCCATCTCCACTCCCATGCCAACCTCACCCACCCCTGTGCCTCTCTCCCTGGGATGAAGCCATCCAAAGCGTGCTGTGTGGAGCAGACGCCTTGCTGCCAACCAAGACCGGGGCTGTGGGCTCAGCCAAACTGGCACTGCATGAGAATGGCACTCTGGAGTACCAGGTAAGTGGTGGGCACCCATTTCCCTTCCAAGGACCCCAAAGGCATCTGTCACCTTGGCACTACCCCTTGACACCCTGCCTGCAGGTGCAGGTGGTGGGCACCACCAGTGAGGTGGTGGGCATCACACTGGAGACCAAACCCCGGCGGAAGAGTAAGAGGAACATCCTCTTTGACATGACACCCAGCTACAAGGATGGGCTGGTGAGCACTGGGTGGCACTGGGAGGGATGGTACAGGGGCTTTGGGTGAGTTCCTGTCTCAACCTGTGTCGTCTCCCACTGGCGGCAGGCCTGGGGTGTCTGGCAGAGCCCAAGTGCCCGTGATGCCCACATGCTTCTACAAAACGAGCTCTTCCTCAACGTGGCCACCAAGGACTGGGCTGAGGGTGAACTGCGGGGCCAGATCATTTCCCTGCCCTACAGTGGGCTGCTTGCCCGCTACACAGGTACTGAGGGACATGTGGGGTGGTAACAAGGGACAGTGGGGCTGCAGTCTCACATACCACTCAACCCCTCCATGGCCCCTCTCTGTGTGCAGAGATGCCCGTGGTATTGGCAGGACAGCTGGTGTCCCCCCCGGTGAGCAGCGGCGCTGGGGGACATGCCTGGCTCTCACTGGATGAGCACTGCCACCTGCACTATGAGATCTCAGTGGCAGGACTGGGACGCCCAAGCGACGGTACTGTCAGTGCCCACCTCCACGGGGTGGCTGAGCTGGGTGAGATGGGTGCCCGCCCCCACCAGCACAAGCGCCTGCTCAAGGGCTTCTACAGCACCGAGGTGAGGTGGGCACCTGGTCGGGGGACCCCATGGCAGGAGCCAGGCCAGACCTCACCCTCCCCCTGGTGCCTCTCTTGCCCTGGCAGGCTCAGGGGGTGGTGAAAGACCTGGATGCCGACCTGCTGCAGCACCTGGCCCAGGGCACAGCTTTCCTACAAGTCAGCACCAAAGCACATCCCCATGGGGAGATGCGGGGACGGGTAGGTCCTTATTGGGGCACAGCACCCCTAACTGCTGCCTGGGATCCCCAGCCAGGTGACACTGCTTGGAGCACACGATGGAGTAGATGCTGTTGCATGCTCCCAGCATTACAGTGGGATGTGTTTTGTGGTTGTGGGTGCTTCCTTTACCAGCCTTGACCATGAAGGGCAACTAGGCATTAGCATGTGAAGCAACCTCCTACCTGTTGCCCCCTTCCAGGTGCACATCCCCAACCAGTGCCATACAAGAGGAACCCGCCTGGCCCCAGGGCAAGCCCTGGGGGACGCTGAACTCTCCGAGGGCACTAAGACCAGGGACCTGGAGCAGCTAAAGAAGGACCCCAACTCCTGCTTCTTTGAGGGTCAGCACCGGGCACATGGCACCCGCTGGGCACCTGACTACGACAAGAAGTGCTCCATCTGTAGCTGCCAGGTATGAGCCAGAGGGATGTACTGGGAGGGGGGCAGCATCCCTCAATAATGCCCCCCTGTAACAAGCACCATACCTGCTGTCCCCAGAAGCGCACAGTGATCTGCGACCCCATCTTGTGCCAGCCCCTCAACTGTACCCACCAGGTTCACCCCGAAGAGCTGTGCTGCCCCATCTGTGAAGGTACCAGGGGAATAGATGAGTTTCCATACTGGGGGGTTCCCCCCAAGAACAAGGCAGTAGCCCCTCTTAGAGACTTTTGCTATGGGCACTGTGTGCACCCCCTCATAGCCTTCCTCTTCCTTGTAGAGAAAAAGACAGAGGAGGAAGAGCTGAAGCTGGAGCGGGCACGGGACAGTAGTGAGGGTGAGTCTGTCTTAGTGGGCACAGGCTGAGCCTTCACGCAGCTTTCCCAACATCCCCATGAGTGCTGTGCCTTCCTCTTCGTTCTCTTTCAGGCTGCTACTTTGATGGGGACAAGACATGGCGAGGCTCTGGCACTCGCTGGCACCCAGTCGTGCCCCCTTTTGGCCTCATCAAATGTGCCATTTGTACCTGCAAGGTGAGTGCAGGTTCCAGACTTACCCCCTAACCTGGTCTGGCACCTATGGGTGCTCTGTTACTGGGTACTATGGCAGGGAGTGGGGTGCCGGCTGCCATGTGCCCCCTGTGAGCTCCATGGACTCCCCGCAGGGCACCACGGGTGAAGTGCACTGTGAAAAGGTGCAGTGCCCACGGCTCACCTGTGCCAACCCTGTGCGTGTCAACCCCTCTGATTGCTGCAAGCAGTGTCCAGGTACCTGCGCCCCTCTCCTACCCTCCATTCTGCCTTCATTGCCCCTGCATGATCCCATGGGCAATGCCACGGGGTGCCCTGCACAGGTGGGCAGTCTCTCAGTGCCCTTTCTTGCAGCCCCCGAGAAGACTGTTCCCGAGCTGGCTGACTCCATGCAGGCAGATGGGCCACGGGCATGCCGCTTCGGACGCCGCTGGTACCTCAACAATGAGAGCTGGCACCCCTCTGTGCCCCCATTTGGAGAAATGAAATGTATCCTGTGCTGGTGTGTGGTGAGTGTGCCAGCCTGGGGGCAGCACCAGGGGAAGGTGCCACCGTGCCAGACCCCAGAGCTTTGAGGATAGTTGGGAGGGGAGCCCTGGGCACCCACTGTACCCTGAGGATCTGCTGCGCCCCAGCTCTGGTGCTTAGCCCCTCTTTCTGTCCCCTAGTCAGGGGAGACGCACTGCCAGCGCCAGGAGTGCCCCTCATCCGCCTGTGCCAGCCCTGCTGCGAGGGACAACCCCTGCTGTGCCAAGTGCCGCGGTGAGTGCTGCTGCTCACACGTAGGCACTGCTCTACGGCAGTTTGCAGCAGCCCCTGCACTTCTCAGGACCCTCTTTAATGCTGAGCCAAGCCTGGCACAACGACCCCATGTGCCTTCCTGGTATCTACTGTGCTGTTTCTTAGTCCCCCTTTCCTTCTCCACAGCCCCGGATGCCCCCTCAGATGCACAGGACAAAGTTCATGATGCCAAGGTGGAGGCATGGAGCCACTGAGCAGTGACTGCTTCCCAGAGTGGGGCAAGCATGCAGCAAGGCTTGGTGACATGGAGGGCATCTCCACTGCCTACTGCCCCTGCCTGCCCAGGGCAGAGGGCATAGAGAAGCACAAAGGGGTGCACATAGCCAGGCCCCCAGCCTGGGCACCCCGTCTCAGCATGACTGCAATACCAGGACTGTCCTATCCGCTCATGCCAGTGGGCAAGGTCTGGGTCCATGGAGGTTGGAACACCTGCTGCCCTCCATCTCTCAGCCCCCCTGGCCGGCAGGCATCATGCCTACATTGTACATAGTGTAAAATCCCTCTGACCCCTGTTTGCGGCACCCACCCTGGCTCAGCTGGGCTTCTCACATAATTTATGGTGCTTTTGGACAGGCGTCAAGATGTATTTATTAAAACCAGAGATATTGCTCACCTGGCTCCTGTCTCTTCCTAGCAGCAGAAGGCACAGGGTTGTGCCCCTGCACCTCATGCTGGGCTCAGGTAGGGTTTGCAGGACCTGGTATTGCTGGGGTTGTAAGTGTGTGTTTGAGAGGTACAGAGCATGGGAGTCAATGCCAGGCTGGGGACACCCCTCATGGGCTGTGAGGTGGTACTGGAGAGGACCAGAGCAGTGTCCAGTGCCCACAGCTGGAGCCACACTGGCAGAGAGACAGCTGAATTCTCTCCCCCACACCTCTCTGGTGGCACAAAGAGCCCAGACCAGGACCACATGCAACCTGCTACCCATGGAGGCACTGTCTGACAGCATCACAGCCAGCCAAGAGCCTGGGGCTGGGCACAGACACTTGTAGCAGTGCAGGACAGACCACTGCATATGTTCTGGGGCAGCATGACTCCAGTCCCCCCAGTAAAGCTGTGCTGGTGCCCATGGAAGACCCAGTGCTGCCACTTGCCCTTCCATTCCCAATGTGGAGGACTGGAGTGTCTCTGGGGATGTCAAGCTGTGCTGGGATGGCTATGCTAGGATGACTGGGACAGTACCAGAACTAGACTAGGCTGTGCTGGAACAGTACCAGGACTGTAGGGAAAGTAACAGTGGGATCTGCTGGGACAGCAGTATGGCTTACTGGTACATCAACTATGTTCTAGTGGGGCAGTGTTAGCCTATAGTGGGGCTGCACCAGATGTAACACTGAGCCAGACTGGAGTAGTGGTAGGGCAATACAATAACAGCACTGAGGCAAACTGAACTGGAACAGAGCCCTGTGTGCTGTGATGGATGTCTTGCCTTGTGCATGGCCATGGCCACACAGACGTCTGTGCCAGAAGGGTGGCATCACCCATGGTGGCTTTGCAGAGTGCTGGTGGCCCATAGCTGGGCACGCTGGTAGCAATGAGCAGAGCATGTGTCCTGGCACAGGGCTTCCCCTCCGGATGAGTATCCCTGCTGCCACAGGGCAGTGCCAAGAGCTGACAAGCAAGGAGGGAGCTCCGTGCCTGGGGATACAATGAGCAGGCAGTCCATTTTGTCACCTCCCTGCCTCAAACTGGTTCGTGTCCGGCCATGAACCCTCCCAGGCTGGCACAAGGCATATCCCAGCTCCCAGCCCAGCTACCGTCACCCAGCCTTGGGGGTGCCGACGTCAAACCAGAGGGTGGCACCTGGGCAGCAAGAACTAGCCCATTCCCGATCCTGCAGCACCAGCCCGGCAGTGCCACAGCTCTGTCTTTCCTTGCACCTAGTTCTTGCCACAAAGGTGCCATAGAGTGCCCCAGGGAGGAGGGCAAGCTTGGCCCTGCCAGCTGCACTGGCTGCCCATGAGCCCGCGGCAGTGGTGAGACGGAGATCCCAGCAGCCAGACTGCCATGCCGGAGTGCCTTGCCCAAGGATTGCCAGTGCCAAGCTCTACCCGTGTGCCCCTCTGGAGAAGACTGAGCCGCTTCTGCCCAGCGGGTTTGGCAAGGAAGAGTGGAGCCCACCTCCCTCTCCGGGGGCTGACAGTCCCGGGACACTAAGCCATACCACGGTAAGGATAAGCTCCCTGACACCTTTGGGGTGGTGAGTCCCCACAGTATCAAGGTGCACAGTTCTCCCTGGGCATTCCCAAGGCCCTTGTGCCCTCAATGCTAAGACAGACCTCAGGCACTGTGCCCCCCAAGATCTGTCCCTCAGCCAGATGAGGCCATAAGCCTGGGGGTGATTGTCTCCAGGGCCTCAGCATGGTCCTCCCACATCTCGCCGGGGAGAACCGATAGGGAAGCACTCTCCAGCCCTACGCCAGCCCCTTGTACCGGTGGGAAGAGGGAGCGACGTGCCCCAGGGGGAAGTTGGACCCGTGGTGATCCCACATCACGTTTTACCCTCACCTGCACCCACTAACCGCCCACGGGTGCCATCCTGGTCAAAGCTCACGGGTGGAAGTGGCCCCGCCGCAGGGCAGGACTCCCGGCTGGGTGCTCCTTGTCGGGCGCTGCCGGTGCCGGTACCGGGTGCCGCCGGTGCCGGGCGCTGCCTGCGGAGNCGGCGCGGAGCGGCGCGGCGGCAGCGGCGGCACGATGGCCTCCGACAGCGAGGCGCAGCGGGCGCTGCAGTACGAGCAGACTTTGGTGAGTACCCGGGGCACCGGCGTGGCGCGGGGAGCGACTGGGCTCCTGGGGTATTTGGGGTTATGGCGCTGCTGCCCTGCTCAGAACGGCAGAACTCCGCGGTGCCCGGTTTGGGGTGCTGTCGCCGGTTTGGGGTGTCACCCGCAGTCCCCCCAGCGGTGGAGGAGCCCAACTGATGACCGACCCCGAGAGTAGGTCTTCTGCACACGCTACACCATCCCCTGCCAAAAGCCCTCATCACTGGGGAGGGATGCCCACCCTGTGGGGGCTCCCAGAAGCACCACCCGGGCACCCTTCACCCTACCCCACTGCATGTCCCCAGCCCTCTGTCCCCAAGATAACGTATCTCCCCTACCTGCAACCTTAGCCCGATGTTTACAACTCCTTTTCCTCTGAGCCCTCCCCACTGGCACCTGGATGTCCTGCTGTCCTGAGGTGCCCTGCTTCCCCACTGTGCTCCCAGCCCCTCCACTGCCTACAGCCCTCAGACATCACAGGCAAAAGTGCTTTTCCCTGGCCTCTGTTTGGTATGACGCCCAAGGCAGAGCGTACTTTGCCCTGGCAAAAGCATTTGGACAGGCAGGGACAAGGGGGTGGGCAGGGAAGCAAAGACTGAGCGGCCACAGAATTTCCATGCCCACAGATGCCCAAGTGTGCTGAGAGCCTAAGCTGATTGCTGGGAGCAAGCCTGGTCCTGCTGAGCCTTGCCCACCTGGCATGGGAGCACAGGACAGCGTCAGGGCACTGTTGTGCTGTGCACCCTCTGTATTGCCTTTCCAAGCATGCAAACTCCTTGCCCCTCAGTTCCCACCTGCTGTGGCTGCAGGACACCAGCCCACCATGGGAGCCCTGGCTATGGTGGCATGTCGACAACCTTATCAGCTCCGTGGTCCCTCCCAGCAGGGCAGGAGCAGGGGTGCACAGGGATGAACTGTGGGGATACCTCTGCCTACCCCCAGCCCCAGACTGTCCCCCTTGGCGTCCTGGTCACGGTGGGTGAGCAGAGAGGCCAGCCCTGCTGCGCACCACAGGGCAGAGGAGCCTGTGGGCAGTGCGTGAGGGGAGAGGCACGCTGGCCTGGCATCAGGACAGTCATGCATGGCACCAGCAGACTTTGCCCTTCTTTTCTTCGGGCAGGGTAGCACCTATGCCCTGAGTGCTCTGTAGTGCCCATCCCCATGTCTTCTGGGCTTGGTGAGGCTCATGAAACTGCCTGAGGCTCATGGGTGAGGCTGGGTGCAGTCTCCTGTCCCATAGACTCACACTGGATTTTGGGAGGTGCCTGGGCACGTGCTGGGCAGGAGGAGTGCCCAGCCTTCCCCAGTGCAACTAGCTCCTGCCACCACCTGCCAGGAAGGTCAGGATTCAGCTGGAACCTGGCATAGGTTGGTTTGAGCCAGACAGCCCTGGTGACAGCTCTTGCTGCCCGTGCCCGCAGCTGAGCCATCACAGATAGGCTGCAGGCTTGTTCCTAGCCATGCCCAAATAGCTCTGTCCCCAGCCCGTGTCCTTACCCCCATCAGACTTCACCGGCCTTGGGCCCCAGCCCCAGAGGTCTTCCCAGGCCATGGCATCCATCCCTGGGGTCCCCAAGCTGGGCAAGTGTCTGTGGGAGCCCCTGACATGCCAAGGGTGGTGCAGTACCTGTCATCCCTGAAGTCCCCCACATGCCAGGCTGCCATGGTGGGAAGCAAAGGGCCCCGGGGGAGGGGGGGATTAAGCTTGACAAACTGCTCTTGTTCCTTGTGGAGCCGCTCAGGGCGATTAGAGCCCGGCTAAGACAGGCAGCGTGACACACGCCCCCCCAGCCTCTGCCTACCCACTGCCAGCCCAGAGGATCCCCTGCCCCCCTCACCTTTAAATATCCCCTCTACAGGAAATTTGGAGGAGAAGGTTAGCTGGCATCAGCCATGTGGAGGTGGGCACCACTGCCAGGCAAGCTCAGTGCTATGGGACAGGATGGCACGGAAACACAGGAGCATCAGATGCCAATGCCTGCCCCAGGCACAGTATTGCCTGGGCACAGTGAGCATTGGGGGCTGGCAGTGCCCAAGGGGCTGTGGCACAGCCAGTGCCCAGAGTGCCGGGACCAACACGGTGGCCTTGGCCCGTGCCCGTGTCCCCGGGTGCCTCCCCCCAGCCCCCCCTGTGCCTGCTCCCTGCCTGCCCGGCACTGTGATTGTTCAGCTGTTTCACGGCGGAGGCCGGAGTCCCGGGGCTGTTTGTGTTTCAAAAGGCCTTTGTGGAAAAATAACCCGAGCGGAGGAGGAGGAGGAGGAAGAAGAAGAGAGCCCACCACTGGCCTTCATGGCCACGTCAGGGCTGTGGGCACATCAGCTGTGGCTGCTCAGCACTGGGCACCCCTGGGGGTCCCATGTCCTGCCTGTGGGGCTGTGACATGGGGCAAAGGGGTAGCAGGTGGCAACAGGCTGGCACAGCCCCTTTGTTTTCGTCCTTGTTTTGCAAGTGGGGTTGGCTGCAAAGTGGAGCAAATGGGGAGAGCAAATCCCACCACCCTCAATCAGACTGGGCTCCATAGGACTGGGCATCTCACCATGTGCCCTAACACTTGCAGGATAGCATGGCAGCCCCTGGCACAGCCCCCGGAGGTAGGCACAGAGATGGTTTGGGGACACGCAGTGTGGGGGTGCTCCCATCTCAGCTGGCCGTGGGTCAGCAGTGGGGCTGGGGGAGGCAGGGGCTTGGCAGGGGGACAGCGCTCCTGGAGTGCCGGCCCATTTCATCTTCCAGAGCAAACAAGCTTTGCTCGAAGGGAGTCTTTGAAAGCAAGACCCCGTGCAGGGTCAGGGTCCTCCTCTGGCAGCCAAAGCTGGATTTGGCCCCTCGAGGTGGCCATGCCTTCCCCCTGGCACTTTTCCACAGGGCAAGGAGCCACTGAGCCCATGCTGTGCAGGAGTTTGGGGGAACATCCGTGCTAGGAGGGGGTCAGCAATGGAAGTGAATGTACCCTTGTCTCCCCACTTACATCCCCGCTCTCCCTCCCACGACTGAGCACAACCAGGGTATTAGACAAGAGAGAATCCATCCAGTGCCACTCTGGCTGCTTTCTCTTCCTTACCCAAGGGACCTGGGCAGGAGCAATGCCCCATGAGAAGTGCACCTTCACTCTGTCCCCACAGGGAGCTGGCACATGCCTGCAGGCCAAGAGGCTGGGAACAGGACCCAGGATTCCTGGGCAGGCACTGCCTCCATCAGCCGGGGATGGGCTGCCCACGTGCCAAGCACAGTGCCCACCCGTGGTGTTGCCCCTCCACCGGGTGCCAGCATGGGCCGTGCAGGGAGGGAGGGCAGCTGCACCCTGGCTGGGCAGCCACGCGCTGTGCTGGCACAACACGGCGGGTGGGCACAGCATCAGCATGGGGCTCACGTTGCCCCGACGTGGGAGCCTGGCAGGGCCCCCATGGCCCTGAAGCCTCCCTTTGTGCCAGGCCAACTTCTGGCACTTGGCATTCAGGTCGTGCCGGGGGGGAGTGAGGCGGAAACCAAGCAACCGAGTCCTTGGCAGTGCCCACCAGTGCGGGACAAATGCCCCTGGCTCAGCAGGGAGGACAGGCACAAAGAACTCCTGGCCAGCAGAGGGGCACTGGCAGGGCCAACCCCCAGCCAGGACCAGGCCACGTGCCACAGCCAGGCAGGACGCACCCAAGAAGGAGGGGACGTGACCCCTGAGTGGACACAGAGCCACTCCCACCTTCTTTCTCCCTAAATTCCCTCCTCACAGCCCAGGGACTGCCCTGGGCCTGATGCTGTGCCCCCTTCTCTCCTGGAGCTAGGGGTACACCCTCTCTCTCACTGTCCTCCTGCCTCCCTGCTGCCAGCTGAGACAGGTCAGCTCATGTCATATGTGACCTGCCAAGGGTGACTCTGGGGGGCATATCCCAGCTCTGCTCTTAATAATGTTGGGGTGTGTTGCCTGCAGAGCACCAGCACAAGCCCAGTACCAGCCCTCTCTCAGAATGTCTCATGGCCAAGCTGGCCATGCTCCTATCACTGGAGGCCCTTCCCCACCCTCCACCAGCCCAGCCTGGTGCCTGGGGCACCTGGGCAGGGTCAGGGACTGGCACCGATATTTCAGCTGCGTGCTATGGGCACATGAGTAAAACAATTACCATCGATCCACACACACCTTATCTGCCTGGCTTCTTCCCACGCCCTGGCGGGCAACGAGGCACTCCCACAGGCACTGCCACCTCTTTGCCCTGGGGGTGCTGTGGCTGCCTGTTCCCTTACCTGGCATCTCCAGTGCTGGGAGACCATGTCAGTGTGGTCACTGCTCCTCTGACTCAGTTTCTCCACTTGGGTGTGGGAGCTGGGGTGTCAACCCCCCGTAACACCCTTTCCCCCTCCTTCTCCCCCAGATGTATGGGCGTTACACTCAGGATTTGGGCACCTTCGCCAAAGATGAGGCAGCCCGCATACGGCTGCAGGAGGGGGACACCCCCCGGCCGCGACGCCCCTCTGAGCTGCTGGAATACACCCAGGGCCGCTGTGCCCCTTGTCGTGGTAAGGGTCACCAGGATAGGGACGCAGTGGGGGGACATGAGTGGGAACAGCCCCAGAGCAGTGCAATCTGAACACAACTGCCCACCCCACTGCAGTGGTGGCGGGTAGAGTTTCTCTGTCTGTCATGGGACACCGGCGCCGAGGACAATGTCACCTGCCCGCCAGGCAATGGGGACACAATGGCCCAAAATAGCTGGGCATACCACAGGGACTGGGGGCCCCAGCCCCTCTGCCTGGGGCCATGCCAGGGAGGCTGTGCTAAAGGGAGGTGTGTGCCCCGCAGTGCTGTGTGTGGCTGTGCACAGTCAGCTGGCTGTGATGGCTGGGCACAGTGTTGCTCCTGCACCAAACAGTATCCGTGGTGCTGTGTTGATGCCACTGGTTGTATTTCTGTTTCTGCCAGCTTGGCCCCACTACCCTAGCGTGCCCCTCCCTGAGACCCCCATCCCTGAGCCTGCCCTTTTGTCTGCAGTCTGCGCCTTGCAGTGCCAGCGGTTCCTTATCTCCAAGGTGGGCGAGGACTGGGTCTTCCTCATCCTGCTGGGGCTGGTCATGGCGCTGGTCAGCTGGGCCATGGATTTTGCCATTGCCACCTGCCTCCAAGGTAAGGGGACACCAGTGGGCTCCTGGGACCATGGCAGGGCAGGGGGTGGCCATGCTGCAGGGCCATGCCGTGTCCCTTGCCACACACGAACCACCAGGCCGGCTATTCCCACAGCTCAGAAGTGGATGTATGGGGGCCTGGACACCAACGTGCTGCTGCAATACATGGCCTGGGTCACCTACCCTACTGTGCTCATCACCTTCTCAGCTGGCTTCACCCAGATCCTCGCCCCACAGGCTGTGGGTAGGGCACTGGGCAGTTGCCTGCACCCTAACAGGGTGTCCACTCCTCGGGGCTGTGCACTGGGAGCTAACAAGGGATCCTCCTGGGGGTCCTTCTAGGGTTATAGGCTGGTCTTCATAGGGTCTCCTTGGGGGCTATGGTTTAGGTGTCATCCTGAGCTGTGGGGTCTTCCAAGGGCTATGAGGTGGTCTTCAGACAGTCTCCTGTAAGTTAAGGGATGGGTATCCTCCTGGGCTAGCAGCCTTGGGGAATCTTCCTAGGGCTAAGATCTGGTCTTCAGAGTGTCTTCTGGGGGCTATGAGATTGGGGTCCACATAAGGCTGTGGGTTGAGTTGCAATGGGTCTGTTCCTGCCAACTTTACTGTGAGGAGAGGTGTCTCTGGGGTCTCCCTATGGCAGTGGGGTGTGGCAGAGCATCAAGGATTACCCCTAAAATTGTGGGGCAGGGTCTCCCCAGTGTCCCCCCTTCATTACTGTTGGTCAAGGCTGTTCCCATGGTACCAGGCTCAGGGATCCCTGAGATGAAGACCATCCTGAGAGGCGTTGTGCTGAAGGAGTACCTCACCCTCAAGACCTTTGTGGCCAAGGTGATCGGGCTGACATGTGCCCTGGGCAGCGGTATGCCCCTGGGCAAGGAGGTGAGGGAAGTGCCTAGGGCAGGGTGGGCACAGGGCCAGGATGAGGGTGAGGGCACTGTTCCTTGTCCCTCTTTTGCCCTCACAGGGTCCCTTCGTCCATATCGCCAGCATGTGCGCGGCTCTGCTCAGTCGCTTCCTCTCCCTCTTTGGAGGCTTCTATGAGGTAAGGCAGGCTTACCCCAGAGGGGCTAAACTTGGGCCCCCCAGCAGGTTTGGGAGTGCCCACTCACCCCTGTCTCCCCTGCAGAATGAGGCAAGGAACATTGAAATGCTGGCAGCTGCCTGCGCCGTTGGTGTTGGCTGCTGTTTCGCTGCACCCATAGGAGGTAGTGTACACCCCCATACCCCACACCTCCCACCCCGGCACCAGGGCCCACTTGACAAGGACTCCCAGGACAGCTGGCATGGGAGAAGGAAGTGCCACTCAGTGGGGAGGAGGAAGGGAGGAGCAGGCACCATCCTCCTGGATGCATAACATTTGCTCTTGTCCTCTCCCCTACCTCCCCACACTCCAGGGAGCTCCCCACTCCAGCCCCGCTGAGCCCTGCCCATAGGTTGGTGATGTGTCTCATTCCTTCCTTGCTCTTTGCCTGCTGTACTGCCCCATCTGTCTGTCTGTCCATCTGTGTGCACCCCACCCCAGTGCCACCCTTCATGTCACTGCCCACATCCCTGTGCTACCCTCTCGCTTGTGCAAACTGCTGCTGTGCCATGTCCACTGTGCCAGCTGGGACCGGCCATGTGCATTGCCAGGGAAGTCCTTAAACTTCCCCAGAGTGTGTCCATGAGGCCAGCCAGACCTCCATGGGCTATGCACGAGCATGGGCTTGCAGTGGGAAGCATGCCAGGCACTGGTGACCTACCTGGGTTTTGCCACCTCTCTTGTACACTTCCTCCCAATGCCAGGAGTCCTCTTCAGCATCGAGGTCACCTCCACCTTCTTCGCCGTCCGCAACTACTGGCGCGGCTTCTTCGCTGCCACGTTCAGTGCCTTCATCTTCCGTGTCCTTGCTGTCTGGAACAAGGATGAAGGTACCTCTGGCAGGGTGGGGGCACAGGGGTTCTCTGCCCAGCCCTGCTGATCCCCACCATCCCCCAGAGACAATCACGGCACTGTTCAAAACCCGCTTCCGCCTCGACTTCCCATTTGACCTGCAGGAGCTGCCTGCCTTTGCTGTCATCGGGTGAGTGCAGCCATCCCAGTGCCTATCCTGTGGCCCTGGGGGTGGCAGTGGCAGCGCTGTTGGTGCTGGTGGTGGCAGAAGGACACATGAGTGCTCACCCCTTGGCTCTGCCCAGGATCGCCAGTGGCTTTGGAGGTGCACTCTTTGTCTACCTCAACCGAAAGATCGTGCAGTTCATGCGCCGCCAGAAGACCATTAACCGCTTCCTCATGAAGAAGTAGGTGCCCAGTGGTCCCCAGCAGTGGGGTTGTAGAGCTGGAATTGCACTAAAGTCACGTCCTGCTCTGTGCCACCCTGCCAGGCGCCTGCTCTTCCCTGCCCTGGTGACACTGATCATCTCCACACTGACCTTCCCTCCCGGCTTC
Source organism: Pitta sordida (assembly GCA_013390025.1). Classification (NCBI taxonomy): domain Eukaryota; kingdom Metazoa; phylum Chordata; class Aves; order Passeriformes; family Pittidae; genus Pitta; species Pitta sordida. The sequence continues at coordinate 2,164 of WEKX01025675.1, read as the reverse complement.
GGACAGTTCATGGCTGGCCAGGTACCTACCATGGGGTGGCACACCAGTCCCCACCCCAAAGCCATCACCAGCCCCAGCTGACTTCTACCCATCACCAGCTCACCCAGAAGGACACCCTGGTGACACTCTTTGACAACCAGACATGGGCCAAGCAGGGGCTCAATGATGAGTTTGAGTACTTGGGCATTCTGGAGGCCTGGCGTCATCCTCGCTCCAACGTCTTCGTCACCCTTGTTGTCTTCATCGTAATGAAGGTGGGTACCTCCTGCCCCTGTCAGCCCCAAGTGCCACATAGAGAGGAGTTCCTGGATGCCACCAGGGAGGTGCCGAGTGATTGCCACCAGGGAGGTGCCAGGTGATTGCCACCAGGGAGGTGCCGGGTGATTGCCAGCAAGGTGGCACCGGAAGGCACTGGGCGTCTGCTCCCATAGGCCACCAAGGCGTTGGCTGGGTACTGTTGATATGCCATCAAAGACATCTCGGCTGGGAGCCACCAAGGTGCAACCAGTGAGGTGCTGGCTGGTTGCGCCTAGGTGCCACCAGGAAGGAGCTGGCAGGGTGCCTCTGGGAGGAGCCCGTGCCCTATGACAGGGTGTGGTGCACATGAGCAGCCAGCTGTGGGTCATGGCAGGGGCAGGAGGTAAGGCTGGGTCAGGAAAAGCAACTAATGGGTATCTGCATCACCCCTATAGTTCTGGATGTCAGCCTTGGCCACCACTATTCCGGTGCCCTGCGGAGCTTTCATGCCTGTCTTCGTCATTGGTGAGACCCAGTACCCTCTGTGGGCACAGCGGGAGGAGGGAGCCTCTCCTCAGGTGTCCCCTTCCCTGGCAGTGCCAGGCAGAGGAGAGGGCACTAAGCTGAGTTGGACACCAGGAAAGCCCTGTCCCTGATCTCAGCTCCTCTTTGTGTGCAGGGGCAGCCTTTGGTCGCCTGGTGGGGGAGAGCATGGCAGCCTGGTTCCCTGATGGCATCCACACAGACAGCAACACCTACCGCATTGTGCCGGGGGGTTACGCCGTGGTGGGTAAGCACCGGTCTGGAACAGGAGCACCATGGTGGGCATCACTTGCAGATGCTCCAAAGGAAGCCAGTGGGTTCCCCTGGGCTGAGGTGCTGATCCCAGGAATTGAGAGTGATACTGCCACTGGGGATGTCCCTAGGAGGTCCCAAGGGCTCCAGGTGTGGTGGATGCCCTAGATGGGAGAAACCAAGGTAGGGACCTAGGCTGCTGGACAACACCTGACAGCCACCCCCATGTCTCCCGGGGGGTGGCTGCAGGGGCAGCCGCACTGTCAGGTGCTGTCACCCACACGGTGTCCACGGCCGTCATCGTCTTTGAGCTGACGGGACAGATCTCGCACATCCTGCCTGTCATGATTGCTGTCATCCTGGCCAATGCTGTGGCCCAGAGCCTCCAGCCCTCCCTCTATGACAGTATCATTCGCATCAAGAAGTTGCCCTACCTCCCTGAGCTGGGCTGGGGCCACCATGAGTGAGTGTGTGTCCCCTGTCTGATCCTCAAGCTCCTTACTAGGCACAAGGGGAAGGGGTAGCATCACTTTGAGACCACCGTTACCCTCCTTGGGCAGGAAATACAACGTGCGGGTGGAGGACATCATGGTGCGGGACATCCACTACGTCACCCTCAACTGCAAGTACCGGGACCTGCAGCAGGTCCTGCACAGCACCAAGATGAAGAACCTGCCGCTGGTGGAGTCAACTGGTGAGACACAGACGGGCTCTGCCAACGCCCACCCCAGCCATGGGGTGTGCCAGAATGGTGGATGGGTGGCAAACGGGACACTGGGAGCCAATGTGGCCCCTTGCTGCCTCTGGCAGAATCCATGATCCTACTGGGCTCCATCGAGCGGGCACAAGTGGGGGCCCTGCTCAGCAACCAGCTCAGCCCCCACCGCCGGGTCCTGGCCTTGCGGCAGAAGGTGCTATCTGAGGATGGACACAGGCCCTCTGATGCTGGCATCAGTTTCCAGGTAGGGGTGCAGCTGTCTCAGTGGATGCCTGGTCAGGGTGCCCCCCTACCATCATCTCCCCACCATCCCTTCCCCTCACAGATCAGCACAGAGACCTCCTCAGGCACCCCCGCCCGCCCTGCCCTACGAAAGCCACTGAAGCCAGCGCTGAAGCGGGTACCCAGCAGCCC
>WEKX01025674.1:66755-143951 GCA_013390025.1 Pitta sordida | reverse complement strand
CACGGTGGGAGGGAGGGAAGGTGGGACACGGCGGCCCCTCCCGAGCCGCTGTCGCCTCCTGCAAACTTGCAGCTTCACATTGCGTGGTAGCGGCGTCAAACGCGCTTTTCGGTAACGCTCAGTTTCCTCGCTGTCTGTTGCAGAGCATACGACAGCAGTTTAACAACAACCACCTCCTTTTTTTCCCACCCCCCCCGCTCTCACCTTTCTTCTGCCCCCAGTCTCTTGGCCAGGCTGCAGCTGAGCTGCCCAGCCTCCCTGGCGGCCCCGCGGCGCGGTGGGCTGGGGAGGAGGAGTGAGGAGCCCACCCACGCTGCCAGCACAGCACAGCGCAGCACAGCACAGCACAGCCCAGCCCAGCCCAGCACAGCACAGCCCAGCACAGCACAGCACAGCCCAGCCCAGCCCAGCACAGCACAGCCCAGCGCAGCACAGCACAGCACAGCCCAGCACAACACAGCACAGCACAGCACAGCACAGCACAGCACAGCGCAGCGCAGCCCAGCACAGCACAGCTGAGGCAGCCGGAGCCTGGGGCTGCGTGTGCCTGGGAGGTTCCTTGGGGCTGCACAGGGTCGGGGTGGGTCAGAGAGGCCTTGCAGGAGAAGAACGAAAGCTGCTGCAGATAACTGGGATTTGGGAGAGCTGGCGTGGTGTTAGCTTTGCTGAAAGCTCCGTCTGTTCCCCTAGGGAAATCCCGTGTTTTCTTTTCTCCTCCACTTTCCTATTTAAGACAAAAAAAGGGAGGAGAATGAATGGAGATAGACACAAGAGGAGGGGGAGTTCAGCTCACGGATGTGGTGGAATATATTGAGAGCATCAGAAAGCACCATAGAGTTTATTTAAATGATCTGTGATTTTTGGAGTTGCTTTAGCTGTAGCCATCCTGCCTGTTAGAACAACATATGCTTATATATGCACCCTTCCCTTAATTCCAAATACACAGCATTTGTATGTGTATATATATTCTAGTGTTAAGGTTGTTAGACTGTGATCGGTTTGTACAACTTGTGAAATTAATTATTTTTTTTCATTTTTTTTTGGTCAAATCTATATCTGAGTCCACCAGACACAAATATGAGATGAGTTTAAACTATTCTTTTTAGTCCAATAAAACTTAGTATTTGTTAAGAGAAAAAAAAGAGAGAGTTGGTTTTCCCTATGATGTTTTAATTTAAAAATCTTTTCCTGAGGAAGAAGTAAGGAGGAAAAACAGTGCCATTACATCTTTCTGCATTAGCTCGTGATGAACTATGTCTGTGTGTGTATTCAATTGTGCCAGTACAATAGGGACTAATAGCAATGAGCCAGGAGTTCTGTTTATTTTACTCTATTGACTTTGTTCTTATTGGCTAAAAATAGTTAAAATTCTCAGTGATATTTTGGTTGCTGCAGAATTGTTCAAAATCAAGTTGTGGCTAACTAGTTAGGGATGTCATTCTCTCCTGTCATCCCGTGAGTTGTGGATGCTCTGATGCTTTTCCAAGCAAGGCAGCGGAGAATCAGGTGGTGTGCTGAGTGCATGTGATTTAGTGCAGAGCAAGTCTGTGAACTGTCCAAATTAAAAGGAGCTGACCAGGGATCATTAGTTCTTTACCATGTTTTGGTAGCTAAAATCCTCAAAGTGAAAAATTATTTTTTGCTTTTATGTGGCAAAGGATGGTTTGGGTTCACAAACGTAGAAGTATAAATAACTTTTGTTTTGGTAGAGCGCTGCCTGGTAATCTGTTATGTAATACTTCAAGTGAGGATTTGGGGAGTTAGATGCAAACTAAAATGATTTAAATATAATAGCATGTACATATCAGGTACCCTCCTTTTTTCTTTCCTCCTATTCCTCCCTCCTGTTCCTGCAGTGATCTGGCTCCATGGTTGATATCACAGCACTCCAGCTGTAGTTGCTGATTTGATGCTCAGCAACTTTGGGGGACAGCCAGGAAGAAAGTGGTTCTGACTGAGATCTAGGGCAGCCAGTATGTATTAGTGGAGAATTGTGGTTACTCAGAGTGGTGTATGAGTGAATCGTTTGTGAAATGAAGTTAAAGGCACTTCGTTTCAGTGTGATGATAGATAAATAATCATGGATGAGAAGGCACTTGTTTAGCATGTCCTAAACATCTGACCCAGAGCATAACTACCCATGCAGTCTCTTCTGAGTTCTGTGGGGGCCTATCCTTATTTCACCTCTTTCTTAAAGGTTTTGTTTGTGTAGCAGAGAATATATATTTTATTTACTTGTAAACCATGAAATAGTTGTAAACGCAGACAAGATTAATATTGTCTTTTTAGTATCCATTTCTAAAGGCTGAGGAACAGAAAAGGATATTTGCAAGTTGCTTGAAGAGTGTTCTTTAATGATATCTGAAAATCTAGGCCACTAGTAAAAGTTCAGCTAATTTGGAAAATTACAATTATTAATGATAATTAAAATTCGGATGACTTATGTTGGATATCTGCAGGTCAGACAAGGAATGGGGTAATCTGAAATACCTTGCTCGATTGTGAGGGTCCTTGTAGGATCTCTGTTTTCAGTAACGCAGTAATTATGCGTTGCTTAGCTCCTTGGTGTGTATCTTAATGGTATTTTAAAAACAGGTTAAAGTTGCTTGCATTAAGGATTTGTGGGAGGAAGTGACAGCACTGATCCTTGTGGAGGGGTTAATAAAGTACACAGAAGATTTTGGAGATTGGGTCATCTTTTCCAAGTCTCTAGGTTGGTTATCGATTGGATGGCAGGGGTAGACCTCATCTGAAATTGACCTTCAGGAAAGGATATGAAGAACAAAGTAGGACAACACATAAATTATTACAAACTGACTTAAAGTTGGCGTGGCGGGTAGATGTAGAAGGCAGTATAACATCAGAACAAGTGTGAAACAAGGCCTCTGTGTTTTATTCCAGATTCTTACTAACCGGCTGGGTAATTACTCATCTCTCTGGGTCTCCTTCTGCCCATCTGGTAACTTACCTTGCTGCCAAAACAGTTGCAAGGCTTTAACTAAAGGTGAACTGCAAAGCAAAGCAGTTGGTGTCTGCCCTTTGGTGTTCTTCTGTGAGGTGTAGCCATGCCTGTGATATTTTCATCCCCCAGCTCTGCAGGCTCCTTACATCATGTGTGCCAGCTATTAGAAAAGAAGTTTAGAAATATTTCACCAATTATAGTTATAAATTGCCTGTTAGTCAATGAAAGAGCAACAATCACCACAGTTAAAATTTGGTAAAGTTGCCAAATGTGAATGATTATTCAGGAGCGAGGAAAAGCAGAGAAAGGTTTTATCAAGTGATAGACTACGCTGGAAGAAGAGGACTTTGATGTGCAAGGTGAGAGAAAGAATTGTGAAGGAAAATGTTCCAGGTCTTTTGGACGATAGCTAGAGAAGGTAACACTTTTCTGTGTTGTGTCCTTCCAGTGTGTGAAAGATGACAGTGGCTGGGCTATGTAGTAAACTGGTGGTATGAAATCTGAGGCTTTGGCAAGGATTCTTGAAAAATGGAAGTGTGGAAGAGAGCTAGTTTGTGGGGAATATAAGGGTATGTTATTGTCACTTATCAAGAGGAAAATGTAGATTCAGTGACTTCCATCTGAGAGCTACAGCTGCATTGTGCTGCGGTACAGTGGGATGGAGCGTGAGTCTCTGGGGTGCAGGTAGGGTGGACTCCTTGTGCTTGCCTACACGCATCACCTATTCACAGCATTAATTATTCTGGGGTGTGTCACTGTGAGGAAGTCCCAGTTGGGTTGAGAATGCCCTATTTTGCTTTAGCTAACAATAGACTAATTATTTTGTTAAACAGCTTTGGCTCTTATAATGAAGGATATATTAACTTGTACAAGATAATTGCAGTTATGAATTAAAGTGCTCTCTATTTGGTTTGTATGTTTGTGTGGATATGCTCTTACTGACGGTTATAAAACCAGTACAAAACTTGGATTACAAAGGCTTTTTCAATCAATATTTATTTAAAGGAAAAAAATCCTGACAAAATGCAAGAGCCTTTATGGTGTGCAGCCAAGCCTTGCTTTCACTGCAATCTTCCCTTGGACAAAGTAATTTATAATTAATTAGGCAAAGAGTGTTTAAGGAGAAACAAATACGCAAGGATAGAGTCAGATGTCTGTGTCTGTGCACTGATGGTTGTAAGGAAAATGTAAATACGTAGTGTCTTAGTAAATGCAAATCCTCACATTGACAGTGAGGTTGTGTGCAGCTTATATTAAGCCAAACAGCCTTAATGAGCTCCTCTTATTGGGAGTTGTGTGGCTCTACTATGAATTGATAGCAGGAGACTGGAAAGATGATGGAGGATGTGCTCTACTAGGTTTGTTTTGCGAGGTGCCTTCTGTGCTATTTTATGTTGAATGTATGTTTTTATTTGTGATCATGGTAGACTTTGCTGCTGAAATATCTCACAGTGTTCCATTTGGGCGTTAGACTTCTCTTAAACTACGTGAAAACTTTTCTGAGTGCGCAGGAACATGCAGCTGTTTGCCTTTTTCCAGATTTTTCTCTTCAGCAGCAAATCATTGTATGTTCCTCTTTCACTTCCAGACTGAAAATCCAAGTGCTTATGTATCTCTTTTTGTTTTGCTTTTCAGATTGTTTCAAGAAAAAATCCAGAGGATGTCCAGGAGGTAACAGTTTAAACTTGTGCAAGTCTTTATGTATCACACTATGCCCTGTGAAGAATCTTTGATGTAATTTAGCAGTTTCTGTTTGTTTTGTCATTGTAACTGAGCAGTTTTCATATGTTTCCATTTGTCTTTAGCTTTCATAGTTGAAAACACTAGCTGGTGTAATATGTTGCATTTCATCTCTCAGTGATGAATCATGACTTGAAACAAAGTCTTAGGGAGTAAAGTGTCTTTTGATGACAAAACTGCTTTGATAACTTTGCAGGCTCCTTTCTCAGGGCTGGTATTGGGAAATTGATGGTTACTTAACTCCTACTGGTAAAATTAGAGATCAGTCCACAATTCAAGGCTTAGGTCTCAGCTGTAGGTACTCTTTTCCTCTTTAACCAGTACTTCACTGAAAAGCCTCCACCATTACTGTCTATTAGTGAAGAGGGAAAACAGAGGAGTGAAGGAGTAGTTGAGAGAGATTAGACCACAGGTCATACATTATGCCTATCTCTCTGAGGCTCCTTCAGTATTTTGCAATGGTATACCTTGGTAAAACTTGAAAATTCCTTACCCTTTGTCTCTTCTGAAAAGTCTGTGAGTAAGGATATGCTGTATTCTTATGCCTCTTAAATAACACAAAAGTTGGTCACAGGGACCATTTATTGATAGAAAAAATTACATTGTGTGTGTATTGTGGATTTTTTTTTTCCTGCATTAAGAAACCTTTTTTTCCCCTCTTGATTTTTTTCTGGACTTGACATTGATACTGTTACATTGTGTACATGCAAAATCTTCCTTCAAAAGCACAGCCTTATGGCTTTTCAGACACTGTGTAACTTACGCATATGTTCAATTTCTGGTGCAGTCTCTTACTACGGTTGAGGAGAACCTGCATAGTTGATGAAAGAAGAGCTCATAAATGAATTCATTGCATCTCTGTGTGGTCAAACATGAATTACTGATTAGTGGCTTGGCAGAGGTGAGAGTTGGCTGTTACACCTAACATGTCTTTACTGCATCCGTCTTTTAAATTTTGAGAATCAGAGAGCATTCCTACTTTTTGCATTTTTAAAAAAATCTCTAGAAGAGTAAAATAACCTGTCAGAATCAGGGATAATCATGAGTGTAGTTTCAGAACTGCATTAATGTTTGTAGCTTGATGTGCACCTTTTCCAGGGAGACTCCTGAATTGAACCTACCTATGAGCACATTCTGCCATTACCTAAATCTTCAGTTGTAAGGAAAACGCTTTATAGAAGCTGTTGATGAACCCGTTTATCAGAAAAATTTATTGCAAGTGTCTTTCAGCTGGAATATTGCATGGATATATATTAAGTAGTTTAGACACAGCAGCAAAACCTTATCTTGTAATTGTTTCTTTGAGGTGTGGCTGTAGATGAGCCATGCAGAGTTCCACCCTAGATCATAGGAGGTCATAAATATGCCATGAGCTTCTTGATAGTTGCCCTTTCTGAGTTTTCCTTGTACCAAATTAATGATTTTGCTTGTGATAGCATGTTAGGTGTAGGGTGATTCCATTATAAACAAGCATCTGAAAATATTTAGTTATTAAAAGGAATATGCTAGATGGTAGTTGCCATGAGGGTGAACTATAGAAAACCCCATATGCTGGGAGCTTTTTTGTTATACTGACCTCTTACAATAAAAGAAAAATAATTGTGTGCAGCTCCTAAGCTGTCTCCATTGAAAATAAATTTATCTCAGTTCTCCAGAATGCTTAATTAGAAGTTCAGTAGACAATTTTGTGCACACAACCACCCCATTGCTTTATGATCTGTCTCATGCAACCTCCTTCCCACACCCGTGTAGGACCACTTCGTTGTGCCTGCCTGCCTCTTCATTTGCCAGTCTCTTAATATCGCTACTGTGATATTAATGCTTATATTAAATATGTACAACTGCACACAAGTCTGTGTGTTGTGACCTCAACTCTACTTGCCAGTTTTCCATCACCTATTTTAAACACTCTTTGTGATACAAGCCTTTCCTACAGCATCTCTCACAGTGCAGCTAATTACAACTCAACGTATTCCCTGCTGTTGTTGGGACAGGAAGTAAGGTAACCTTGTAAGGGCTTCCTTCTCAATAGGATGAATGAAATAAATGCAGAGTTTTGTGTGGAGGAGTTATTAGGGACAGAAAGGTTGCCAGGCTTAACTTTAATTTCCTGGTTTCTAGGGACTGATAGTGGCAATGCAGCCTACAAGGTAGTTGCGGCTACGGTGGTCTTGTGGGGTTTTCCCTTCTTATTCAGGGAGGAGAAAGTCTTGTTCATTGTGGAACGGATGAGTTGTATGAGTTAATAGAGATCTACTGGCTCTAGCTATGACAAGCACCTTATTGTGTTACAAGTCTAACATATGTTTTATGATATACTTGCTGTGCTTCATTGAGCTTCAAAGTACAATGTCTCCTTCCTCAAAATCTAATTTCAAATGAGTATGTTAGAGTGGGAACTGCTGACTTTGCTGAGCCACATGCATGGAAAGGCATGTTTTCCATGAGCCTGTGAAAGGTTTTAGGATCACCTTGACTGTTTTTGCTATGCAGGTTACTTATGGGTATTTATTTTTTTCTTCTTGGGTGGTCGCTTCCAGCAGCTATGAATGATGCTTTTTTTATTGGAGCAGAATCTCATGCTTTTATTTTCTGGCAGCTTTTCATGTTGTCTCCAAGTATTGACAATACAGTTACTTAGTGTTTAAAGAATTAACCATCTTAAGCAATTTTATTTTATTTATTTTATTTTATTTATTCAAGAAGTGCTAATCATCCACTTTCTACAGCACTGAAAAATTAGTGTTTCTGATAGCAAAATGACTAGTTGGCCTTCTTGAGATTCCTCTCTTTTGAACTTCACCAAGCACCGCTTGTAATTAAGTCCTGAAAGTGTATGCCAATAAGTCAGTTTGGATCAGGACTACTAGTTTCGGTACAGCTGACTTGATAGGGTGGGTAGAGTGTTGCCACACTAATGCTTTTCGTATCCACTGTTAATAGGCCTCTTGCCTCGTATCTGCATTGTTATGTAGGTAGGACTTGCATCTGCTGAAACTGAGAAGGTTTTTGATCTTAGTGTTTAAAAATACCCCCAAAAACCCCCAACCCAATGAAAATGCAAAATCTAAAGCTTTTACTTAGCTCTAAATCTGGTTTGCTTGAAGAAAGTACTTTTTAAACTATGATTGCTCATGAGAAGGCAACCTGTTAAATCACTCAGAAATGTTTGGAATATTTTAAATTGATGTTTGTTGTATCAAGCTAATTGAAATATTTGTCTGAAGCAACAGTGGAATCAACTGAATGCATTGCAGTGTCTCTCTTTTTTTTTTTTTTCTTCTATTCTACTTTAATCACTTTACATTAGTGTTGAGGTTTATTATGTTGACTCAGTGAGTCTGACCAAAAACGAGGCCAGGTTATAAAATATCATTGTTAATTTATTTTTCATCCTGATAGCAAACCTGTTACCACTTAAGTGTCAATTTTATTGTTTAGTTCTTTCCTTGGCTTGAATTTCCTATGGAGTTCTCTTCCTTCCTTGAATGGAAAAAATGGAAAGAATGGGATGGAAGAAGGATATGGTAGATACCTGACTGGGAGATGACTACTTTCTGGAAAGGATAGATCAGGAAAAGCTGGTATAATGAGTCAATGTCATCTTCCCCTTCCTAAAGTTGGAGCTTTAAATCTGATCAACATTTTACATGCACAAATTACATGTGTGGTAATTTGTAGTCTTGGGTGCTCAATCTGCTGTCTTTAAGAATCCCTTACTAGTATTGATTTCTCTTCCCTCCTTTTCTCTTTTGTTGTCTCTTCCCCAAATGAAGAATGTTGGATAGTGCAACATTCCTATTCAGCATTTTTTCTTCTCTTTCTGATTCCCTATGTAGGTGTGTTTCTCCCGTCGTCTTTCTCCCGTCGTCTTTCTCCCGTCGTCTTTCTCCCGTCGTCTTTCTCCCGTCGTCTTTCTCCCGTCGTCTTTCTCCCGTCGTCTTTCCTTCTTTCTTTCTTTCCTTCCTCCCTCCCTTCCCTTCCCCTCTCCCCCTTCTTTTACTTAATATTTTTTTCTATGCACTGTCCTGTGGTTGCCAGAATGCAAGCTGGGGACAAATAATGACCATTTTTTAATGCTTGTTGCAGCTGGCAGTTCAAATTGTGTATTTTTCTAAAACAAATTTGCTGAAGTTCATGCTCTGCTGTGTTTAAACAGGTGTGTGATGCAGGGTGATCAATGAACCTCACTAATACTTCTCTCCCCTTTCTCTGCTTCAGATAGTCGTTTGGAAGAGATACAGTGACTTTAAGAAACTGCACAAAGATCTCTGGCAAATCCATAAGAACCTATGCAGACATACAGAGCTCTTTCCACCTTTTGCCAAAGCAATAGTATTTGGTAAGCATAATTTCTTCCTGACCTGCTGAAATTCTTTGATAACTCAGTATATCTATGAACACATCTTTTTTTGCAGCTAGATGGAAAATATTCCGTGTGCTTTTGCTACTCAACATAAAAAAAGTCATAATTTGATACTTTTATTTATTTGTATAACAGAGGTATTTATGTCATTGCCTCCCTGTTGAACACAGTAACTGAGATATTTATTGATGTATATGTTTTGTATCTTTATGTCAGACATTCGTGGTTTCAGGAGCATAAAGTCTGTTTTAGCTTTGTGAACAGTACTTGGGGAATAAACAAAGTTTATCATGTATGAGCTATCTGCTATTTAGTGATGAGTTTCAGTAAAGTATCTAATGCTTTTTACAGAGAAGAATTTGTGTTTTAGGAATTGGATTGCAATTGACAGATAGGCTTTTGAAATCAGTTTTATATATACCAGTTAAATATTTCATCAGAACAACCTTCAAGAGGATTCTGACTCTACAGGAAAAACAGGTGACAAAAAGGAATTAGCTCCTATAGGTCTTAACTTCCTCATGAATGAGCTATAGGTGAATTGCTTCACTTTCAGTGAATTGTTGTCACTGTATAACATTCCACCTTCCACACTTTTTTAGCAGAGTTGTGTTTATAAAGTGAACTTCTTTTATTATGTGTTCTTTGTGTTCAGCACAAACTGCTGCTGGGATTTTATTTTTTTTTTTGGTGTACATACATATCACACAGCATCCATTGGTTTTTTAAACATTTTTCAACACTTTTTAATGAGTCCAGCATGTCTGACCTTTTCGCTGACATACATCTACTGTGTGCTTTGTGAGCCTTTCTGAGGTATTACTAAGGCTGCAGAATGAGTTTGGTGGTGCTTTTTAGTTTACTGGGTTTGGGGTGGGGTTTTTTTGTTGTTGTTTTTTTTAGCATCCAACATTTACTTGGATTTTCTTTGCATACCTCTACCACATAAAATTATTAGGAATTTTACCAGATTTTCAGTATTCGACATGTTTGGTGTTTTGTTGGAGTGAATCTATCACATGGTCTTTTTAGTGTGGTGGTTTCTAAGGTATTTTCGTTGGACTTTTTGGCAAAGTTTGAGGTGTGGATTTGGAGTGTTTTTAGGTGTGGCTTAGTTCCCAGGGCATGGCTGTGTTGTTATTTCTGTTCAGGATTTCTTTGGTGAGGTTTTTTGCATGCATATACTGTATGATTTTTCAGTGCATTTTGAGAGTTATTCAGTGGAGTGTGTCTAGTGTGTGTCTAGTATATTTAGTGTATTTTTACTTGCATTTACCATGTGCAATTGTTGGGCATTTTAATGGGTTTTTTTAATATTTGGGCACATTTGGCTTTTTTTTTTTTTTTTGGCATGAGTCTACCAGATGCTCTTTCTTTTTTTCCCTGTGTGTTTTTTTGGCAAGGTTTTAAATTTCTAAGGTGGTTTTGAGCATGCTTTTGGTTTAAAGCCTCTTCATGGGAGACAGTGTTAAGAGTTGGACTCGATGATCCTTGTGGGTCCCTTCCAACTCAGAATATTCTATGATTCTATGGTGTTTACAAATTAGTTTAGTGTGGTGGGGTTTGTTTTTGGTTTTTTTTTAATTAGCATTCAGCCTGTGTTTATGGCTTTTCTGTGCACCTAATGTGGTGTTTAGTCTCCACCCTGTTTGGCATTTTTCTTAATGAATCTACAATGTGCTCTTTTCTCAGCAAGGTTTCTTGTCTGGGTTTTGCGTGGGTTTTTTGGTGTGGATTTTGGTTCCTACGGCATTTTCGTGGCATGTGCGGCATTGCTGTGGTGGTATTTTGCGTGTCCAGCATCTTTGGTGGTTTTGGCATGAATTTCCGATGTGCTCTTTTTTTTTTTTAATCTGTGGTTTTTACATGCGAGTTTTGGTTTTTTTGGAATGTTTTCTGTTTCCCAGTCATTGCTGTAGTGTTATTTTCCATTGTCATGTTGTTTCTAATATGTTTTGATGGGCTTTTAAACATACAGCACAATTCAGCAATGATGTGGCTTTTTTTTTTTTTTTAATCCTGCTACTACTGACTTTTTTATGGTTTCTTTCAGTAATTTTTTAGCATTTTTAGTGTTCAGCATGTTTTACATTTTTGGCACTTATCTAGTGTGTACTTTAGGGTGTATTTGTGTATTTTCTGTGTTTCATTCCTGGTTTAGTTGTTCTTGTCATCCATGGTTTTGTGTGTTTTGATGTGTGTTGTGTGTTTTAGCAACTGGTGTTTGGTGTGCTTTGGCATCAGTCTATTACTGATTTTTGCAGGATTTTGTGCATAACATTTTTTAGCAGTGCTGGGCATGCCTCTAGAGCACATTTTCTCACATTTTCCATGTGTCTCACATTGGTGTATTTTAGCATCCAGCATGTGTTTCACATTTTTTTGGCCTGCATCTATTGCATGTTTTTCCCTTTGTAATGATTTCAGTGTGTTTTAGTGTCTGGTATACTTTTAGCAGTTTTTGGCATGCTTTTAGTGTAACCATTTGTGTATCCTAGCATTTTTTTCATGAGTTCTCCATTTTGATTCTGAATTTTTAGTTTTATGGTGATGTATGTGTGTGTGGTTTTTAAAAAATTTTTAAACATTTGTGGGTTTGGTGGGTTTTTTTGTTGTTCTTGTTTGATTGGGGTTTTTTTGGCATTTACTATTACTTTGAGATAGTCAAACCTGTCTGTTTGGACAGTGCCAAAACTGAGGTTGTTCAGTCAGCCTTTTTTCTACCGCTTTGTGACAGCACTGTGATACTACCCGGGTTGTGGTCCTGTGGTGGTGTTTGCTGGCCCTTCTTTGCCTTGAGTGACGGAGAAACTGTGTGAAACTCCCCTGGAGGCAGAACCTGGGCCTGGAAAACACAAATTCTCCTTTTAATGTTTCAGGACCAAATACTGCCACAGACATATCATTTTTGGTACTTGGTGTTTGGTTTGGATGACTATTGCATGTAGGTATGGCACTGAGATGCTTTAAATGTACTAACAACAGTTCAGTTTGCACCCCAAGTCCAATCTGCTCTTACAGCTTTGGGGGAACCTCTCACTTAACTACTTGCTGTGTGGACCAGTTAAGACAGAGGCAAGAAAGCTGAACTCTGATGCAGATATTGTAGTTCTCTGCATAGAACTGAGTAAAGTTCCTGGCTTAAATTGTCTTTCACATCAGCTAAATTGTTCCTAACTTTCATGTAATTTTATATTTGTTTATTTATGAAATTGGAAGTGAGGTAAGTTTCAGTGCTATGTCAGAGCATGAACTCTAAAGTTTAAATAAAGAATGTGGTATTAGTTTCATTCTGGGGTTATTTCGTATCTGACTTACAGAGTAGAGTTCTCACTTGATAAATTATTTACAAACCTAGTACAGTGATCCCCGCGTATTCGCGGCTCACATATCCACGTATTAAATTAATCGCGGTTGGATTTTCAGTGAGTTGTGATATTACGCATGCGCGCAGAATGTCCCAGACCCCGGATTTCCTGGCCAGGAAGCACCAAGGGGCTCTCCTTCTCACTACAGTGAGAGCCACATTCCCAGGACCGCCCCTCCAGACCTTATTAGTGGAGGATGCGTGGCTACAGGTGGGGAGTAGTTCAATATTCATGGGTTCAGTATCTTCATGGATTTCATAACTCGTGGGACCTGCCCAGACCTGACCCCCAGCGAATTCCAGGTGATCACTGTATTTTCAAAGTATAATTTAATTTTAGGTAGAGGATATGATAGCTATCATAAGGGAGGAAAGAGAAGTGTAAAAAGAAAATCAAAGTGGGAGAAGGTATAGGCTTCTAATATCTTAAATAGTTTTAAATTACTGTAAGTGTAAATTAGCTATTTTTACACTAGCTTTCTAAGCAAGGGAAAAATTGAATGAAATCCTTTCTACAAACATCCTTCTCCTATTGTATATAGTGAACAAAAGCGACTACAGAGTACATTGTGAGAAAAAGAAATCCACAGAAATAGTCAGTGTAGTTATACAGTAATACCTCACCCTTTGTGAAGAACAGGTCTCCCCAGGGTCTCACAAACTGTCAAATTCGCAAACACTTGTGGGTCATTAATATGCACACAGGCCACGCCCATTGCTGCACCCCCAACCAATCAAGAGTGCTGGGGATTGTTTTCTGCTCCTCCCCACGAGCTCTCACAGCACAGGGGAGCAAAGGGAAGTGTTTCTGAGCCCTCTCTGCCTGGGGAGACTCCCCGGAGAATCCCTCGCCTTCTCTTCAGCCAAGCCGCTGCTTCCACAGCTGCTGCTGGGCTGCTGCCACTGTGCAAACTTGCACTGCCTCTGCAGGGGGAAGCTCTGGGGCTACGGTGGGTAAGGGGTGTCCCCAGGCTTTGGTCAGCACTCATGAAGCCTAGGAAACCTTGACTTTGCAACACTGTGACACCCCGGGGCCCCTTATGGTGGGGTTGGCATCGGTGTCAGAGTTTCTTTCCCTTTAACATCTACTGGGAGTGGGAGCACTGGCTGTATGAACCCAGCAGAACAGCGCTTCCCCCTGCTGCAGCAGGAGGAGGGCATGGGGGAACAGAAGCCTCCTTCTGGCACAGCAGCTGCGGTGGTGGTGTGGGCATGTCCCGGCACCACCCTGTCCCAGCACACAGCGCTGGTCCCACCGCCACCGTGGCCAGCCCAGACCCACTTTCCCTGGGGCTACGTCATCACCATATGTGCCAGGTAAACAGTCCCTGAGCACAGACTGCATCGCCTTCCCTGCCTATAGCCATGGAAACAGTAATGTGCCCAGTGAGGGTCAGTCTCTGGCTGGGCTTAGAGCAACAGGGGACAGTTTGGCTTGTGGTGATGCTGCCCTGGGTCTCGACAGCCGCCCAGGACATACCGCGGCATGAGCCTTCCACTGCAGGGACCGGGCATGGAGACACACAGGGATGGGACAGGGACCAGGGCACGGTGCCATGAGAGCAAGAGGCACCATGTGTCCTCCCCACGGGGCCAGGCCAGTCCTGCCCCACAGGGAGCGTCGGCGCTGCCCCTCGGCGAAGCAGAGGCACTGCACATGTGCCAACTCGGAAGCTTTGTGAATCACTGAGACTCGTCTGCGAGAAAAATTTCTTGCAGATCAGTGAGGTTGCAATGGAGAAGTCACAATGCAGCAAGGTATTACTGTGTATACAAAAAGCTCTTTGAATTTAAAACTAAACCAAACACCACTACATTTAAATGAAACTGAGCTGTAGAAGAATACAGGAAATTGGAGGTAATGTAGGAATGAATTTTATGTGATTGGTACGTAGCTGAAAGGAACAGAACTGCCTAACTTGTCAATTTCAGAATTATTTTTCAATTTACAGCATAGAATTTTACTATGTATCCTTCCATTTCATTTCTACACATAATAACTGCCATATGATTTGTTTTAATTTAAAACTTTTATCTTTAGAAAAGTCTTAGTATTTTTTTCTACTGGAGGAAAAATATATAAAAATCTTAGTAAATGTTGAGGTTTTGACAAACTCGCTTTCAGTTTGGTTCAGTTAGTGGTGACCTGCAAGGTCCATCTATATTAAGGTCTTTTGTTTCCAAACTGCTTTTGAAGGACCATTTCTGCAATGTTTCTTCCCTGTGGGAATATTGCACTTGTTCCAGCTTTTAAACTAGTTACTAGTTAGGATGCCAGTATTTACTGGCAGCCGGTTGTTTTTCTATTTTTGGGATATTTGTGCAAATGTATGTACATATTGTTTTGCTGAGAGTGCACTTTATAAACTGAGCATTGGTGGATCTGACACTTGCACTTATTTGTGGTAAAAGTGTTAAACCTGAGCAGCTTCTCTAGTTCAGCATCTGGAGTTTCAGAAGATGGTGTGGAGAACTGAGATGTAGTAAAAAATATTGTGACGTGCTGTGCTTCCACATTTCATCAACTTGCCACATCTGCAGAACTGAGCTGTGGTGCGTGCTTACACCACAACTTTTGATACAAGTGCAAGTGTGTATATTTTTATGCTGTTGCAACAGAGCTTCTTGCATCATAGCAGGAAATTGGATGGGAAAAAGGCATCTACTGGCTTCTTCTGTACTTCCCTTGTGCCTTTTCTGCCCATCTTATGGGAAAAAAATACCAGTGAACTTGATCATGGAAGCCTAAAATGTCCTAACAGATCTAGCTGTTAAAATTGATACCTATTTCAGTGTCATGATTGTTGTCCCACCCTAATATGCATCAACATAATTTCTTCAGTGCTTTCAAAATCCTCTTTTTGTTGTTGTTGGACACTTTAAGTATTCCCACATGTTAGCTGTACATGCCATTTTCCAAACTATGGGTAAGTCTATACTCATCATGTCTTGTATCTCAGAATTGCAGAAATGTACTCTAGTGTAAAAAAATACTACACTCCCCCAGCTCCACCAAAAAAGAAACCATAGAACCCCAGATATTACTTGTGTGAATCAGAAAGATGATTCACACTGAAGTACCATATTTAAGAATTCGGTGCCGTGTGCAATAGGAAGTCTTGTGTCAGTTAGTTTCTCACATGAACACAAACCTTCCTGGGCGTTTTGTTGTTCAGGTCTGCTCCACAAAATTAATTGTGAATTCCTTTTACAGGAGTTTACATTTGACTTTCATGTAAATGAGTTTTGAATGGATCATCACTGGAGGAGTAGCAGAACTGTGCTAATGCATATGTTTTGTCCTAAGATTGTAATTAACACTTCGTAAAAACCCTGGAGAGACATGATCCCTATAATGAAGTTTGTGTGTCTAAGGACATAAAGAATAACAGAAAAAATGTTGATTTAGATGCAACATTCCTATCAGGAAGGAGGACTTCTTGATTGAAATGTTTGAGGAGTCAGCTGGCTATGTAAGCACCTTTGAACATCTATCTCATTGAGAATCACACAGAATCAACCAGGTTGGAAAAGACTCATGAGAAGGGTGGTAATACAAGTGCTGAGCTATGCAAGATGGCTTGAGAGTATGAGAAAAGGAAGAGGGGGAAGGAGTTAGGCAGGGGTGCTTGGGAATTAAACTGCCATCAAGGTGCCAGGTAGTTTGTGAACACAAGCAGTACTGAATTATGTTTTTCCTTCCCGCAAAGTCCTCTAGTTCTGTAAGTAGTTCCCCTGGTAGTGTGTCATGATGCTAATGGGCTGGAAAATGTAAGTCAGTAATGTTTCAACAGCTCTGTTCAAACATGTATTTTTATTTTTATGTTTTAGCTCAACTTCCTAAGAAACTAGGGCTTATGTAATTGTGCTCTTAGAAAGTCAAACCTCTTACTCTTTTGGCTAATACCAGCTCAGTTTGAGAGTGAAGGTGGTTGCAAATGTAGTTATAATTCTGTCAAGTCTGTGAAATGGCAGCTGAGTAAGAAGAAAGGACATGCTTTGGTGCTAGTAAAGGCCAGGCAGGCTCAGCTCATGCCTGTGAGGTTTGTAGCTGCCTGGCAATTGGTGAACACACGCTGGTCAGCCTTGCTGTGCTGGTCCTGATATGTCCTGTCTGGGGCCCAGTGGAGGTACTGAGAAGATGTGGATAAGGAAAATTAGTTTTTATTGGGTTTGATGATAAAGTAGAACAGGGAGAGATTCTTGGGAAATGAAGAAAAATGTCTTATAGAATTCCTTTCTTGCAGAAATTATACGTTTCTGGTCTTGTTAGGTGTTTACTTCTTCATGATTTGTTTTCTATTCCATTATAACAGTGTTCATGTTATTTTGTAGATTCATTTAATTGGTCCATGCTGCTGTGCTTTGCTGAAAGAAGTTGGGTTGTTTTGATGTCCAGTTTTGCATGGAATGAACCAAGAGCCCTAATGCACCCCCTGTGGTGCTCTGAAGACAGGAAGTTTGATGAGCAGTTTAATAGAACCTGATTTCAGTGTTGCCACTCAACGTGGTAGCATTGCTTTTGCCTTCTTTCTGCTTGCTTGTTGCTCACTCTTTATACAGCTGAAACGGCAGGGTGAGCAAGGCACAGAATCAATTCAGCTAAAAATTAGCCCAATGATGTCTTGTCTTTTCTTTCATGGGAAAAATAAACCCCCAAAGCTTTGTTTGTGATCTTGTGAGTATGTGTGTGTCTTTTTAGTTTTATTTTCTTTTTTCTGCTACCACATGGGCAGGAGCTATTTACTTGAAGAATTTCTGGAAAGAATACTGCTTTGATACTTTCTTCTGGGATTATTTTTTTGCTTGCTCTAAGTATAAATGAGTTTTGCTTTTGTATTCAATGTTTCTTTTATCCTCTTCAAAGGTTAATGCCACAGAGCTGTCACAGATGGTTCTTATTTTTCTGGTCATGCTGTTATAGCAATACTGTTTCTTGAACTTGTCTTCCCAGTCCTTTTTTTCCCCTCTGTATAGCTGTTGCAATATCTGTTCTATTTCCCTCCAATTATTACTGTTAACCTCTGCCCTGTTTCTTTTGTAAACTTTTAACAGTTTCGACAATAAAGTGGTGTTGGTATAAAAAGCTAAAATAAGTTGTGTTCGATTGTGAAGAATGTGAATGTAAGGTTTTGGTCCAAGGTTTTTCTTCTGAGAAGCAAATCTCTTCAGGTGAACATGGGATTGTTTTTTAAGCATGCTTTTTCTAATTGGAATGTTTTGGGTGTTGGGTAGGGGAAAAAGAAGGCTTATACATTTTAGTAAATGAGCTACTTCCCAGCGTTGTTTACCTCTTGAATCCAGAAGGAGATGAGACCCTGACTGCGTGGAGCTACTTCAGAGGAAAGCTTCAGTGCCTGGTAGCAGGGCTTCACCATCTCTCCTACACTTTGTATCCTCCATAAATGGCACCTTGGAATTGATGATCTGTTTGGGGGCTTTTAGCAATACTTTGTTTACTATCCGCTCGTATTGTGCGTTGTTCTTGAGAATATGTGAAGATTGCTCACCTCCTTACAGGATTTGGTCCGTAATCAAGGCTGACACTGAGTGGCATATTGTCAAATTGTGCATGTATCATTTATTGTTAGATAACACTGGACATCCGTTAGTGTCTCATGGCTAATCAAGAGTGTTGCCTCACATATTCTTACGATGCGAGGGCGAAGGATTCTTGTCGTAGCTGCCAGCTTTCATCATCCGAGCGGATTGCAGAAGACGGGACTCTAGGGACAATTGAGACTAGGAAGTTTGAAGATTTGCTATATTCTCCTGAAGCATTGGAATTACTTTCATAGACTCAGGGCATTGTCTCCAGAAGGTTGCTTTTGTCTCATTTGGCTTTTTTTTCCGTTGTATTTATTATTGCAAAATAAATGTGTAGTTATTTCTAAAGCTGTCAATCTATATGTCTCTTCCAGGGCGATTTGATGAAACTGTGATTGAAGAAAGAAGACAATGTGCTGAAGATCTATTGCAGTTTTCTGCCAATATCCCTGCTCTCTATAACAGCAAACAGCTGGAAGACTTTTTTAAGGTTGGTTAGTATTTGCAGAAGTATTTGCTTCTTAGCGATGTAAATAAAGTATGGTGCTGATTCTGCTTTCCTTCATAAACTGTGAAAGGAGTGTGAGCTGACACACTTTGTGAGGGTACTGGGGGGTTTTCATTCACTCTAGAAATGTGACTTTAAAAAAGCCCCATGCCACACCTCTACAAGATGGAAAGTTTTACAAGAACTTCAGGTGAAGGGATTTGAATTTTTCTTTTTTTTTACTGAGTGATGAGCTAAACCTGTGAGATAAATTTAGGTGTTCAATGGGTAAGTAATAAAAATATTGTCACCATTTCTGTATTTTAAGTAGGTATTTATAGTTTCAAATCAAAGGAATGAAAACTGTTTAGACTGTTTCCGTTTGGTCTTTTATGGACTCAGGTTCATGACTACAAATTTGTCATATAGATAACCAGTCCAACAGGCTGTGTTTACAGTGTCATGAGAACCATTCTCCATAAGGGATCTTAGGACAATACATTGATACGGACTTCCTCTTTATTACAGCTGAGGCAGTTTGTTTTCAATAGTTCCTTTAAGCATCGTTATTTTCTGTAGCTTTGTCTAACATTCTGCAAGCTCATAAACATAAATTTACATGCAACAATGATAGAAACTCCCTGAAATTCAGGAAATACTTGCCTGGCTGAGGTGGGACTCAATTATATTAATGTATTAAGTGTATATTGAAATGATACATTTGCAAAAGTATAATTACATTGAAGCTTAAAATTCTTCACTTGTTTTCATGATTAAGTTATTGCAGAGTTCTTTAAAATACTTAAAATGTTTTAAGCTTTTGCGGCAACAGTGAATGGTAGACTGAGTTAGAATATTTTACTTTTTGGTTTATTTGTATTTGAATTTTTTAGTTCTTTGGGAATACTTTGGTCTTTTTGCGTACTTTTTTAGAGCTCTTTTCCCCTCCTTTGCTTAATAAAAGTATTAATCTTGGTCTTCCAATGGACCTTTTCTGCCTTTGCAGGGAAATGAATAACACTAAAAAAATGTTAATTTTTTTTCAGAGCAACTATATCTACAAGGGGACTTATGCAAATGTAGTAATCGAGGCTCATTTGTTAGCTGATGTAGTCTCATGTTTTCCTTAGGTTTTGATCAACCACCAGCTCAGCCCATGTCCTTTAGCTCTGTTCATGGGTGGTTTTGTTCCTTTTCATAATTTTGTGTAAATAGCCATTGAGAGAGAGAGACTCAGACAATGACTTTTTAGAAACTACTGAAGGGTGTGCTGTGTGCATCTATGTACTATAACCTCTAGAAAAATGAGCTGGCTAGGTTGAAAATGTGCTGGGCTGGTCCAAGACAGATTAGCAAGGCCTATTTGAAACACAGCCTTGAAAATTATGCAGTTTCTGTTAAAGTTGAATGGAAAATGTGAACCTGAGGTCTGAATCAGAAATTAAAAAAAAACCCCAAAATTGTGGTTTGTAGTGCAAGTAATTGTTGCTGTTGTTACTTCACTTATGTTTCATTCCTTTCAGGCTTGAGAGGGAATAATGTATCTGTATATCTTTGTCCAGTCTCGACTACAGCTGAACTCAAGACAGTGGGTCATGTGTGGGACATTAGTCTGATGGGCAAACAGTCCTGTGTAAGGGAGCTGCTGAGCTTGGGAGCAACACTGAATGGCACAGACTGTATGTGACACAAGAGAGCAGTAGCATCATTGTTCTCTCTCAGTTAAACATGGCTGTGCAGGCAGACTTGCTGCAGCTTGTGTTGTTCAGAAGGTGCAGTGGGCTAACAGTTTAGGTGTGTAGATAGACTATGGCAACTAAACTTAGCCTTATCAAAAGTCCTCATTTAGTTTTGCAGGCTTATATAGTTTAATCTGATGCATTAACTCTAAAGTAATGGAGCATTAATTGGTTAGGAAATTTATTTTGGCTATGGCTTTTATATAATGAGAATTCCCACAGAGCACAGCAGCTAAGAAATTCCTTTCCCTCTTTCTTTTCAGGGTGGAGAGGTGCACGATGGCTCTGAACTGATTGGGCCTGTTGAGCCTCTGTGTGACTCTGTGAGTGACAATGTGTCTGACTGCAGCTCTGAAGGTTTGTTCCTTCTCTCATGTAACCTTACAGTGTGATCTGTCTTAAAGCAGCTCGTAAATGACAAGTGGCATATTTGTTCATGGAACGTTTCCATCCAATTTCTGTTTGTTGGTACGGCAGAAATGTCAGAGCTGGGATTAACAAGACAACATGAGATCAGCAGAGCTCTGTCTGCACTTCGGGAAGTTTGCCTCTAAAGATGCACATGCTGGCTTGGATCCCACTCGTAGAGTAATTTTAGTAGCACTTCACTTGCACTTAATAATAGTGTAGCTGTAAGGAAGGGTTAGTCAGCCCAAATAAATACTGTACTAAGGCTTCTTGCCTGTCTCTGGAGGCTGAACTATCTTGAACATTTCTGTGCACCGTGCATTCTTAGATATTTATGTATTCCTGAGCTACACTTGGTTCTTGTGATTTCTGATAAATTCTTCTCCAACTCTTAGGTTTTCCTTGGAAGCTGTTTTGCACTCATGTATAAATGCACATTATTGTAGAAAATGTAGAAACACTTATTAAGCTTGTTGGGGGGGGGATTTTTTCTTAAGTACCAAGTTTCCTCTGTTTTTTCTGGCGTAGAACCTGCTTTGATAAAATAATATTTGGATAATGAAAGTACTTGTATTTTCTAATGGTGTTTGGGGTTTTTTCCCCCCTTGAGGATGTATAACTCGCCACTTGGATCTCTCTATGTCAATAACTTTGTGCTTAGTTGTATGATATATTCTATATGTGACGTGACCTTTGCATTTTATTTTGCAGTACCTTCTGTGATGTTTATAAACTAATGTCATCATGATATGTTTTTCCATGAAGGGAAAGACATAGAGCTATTTAATTACAGAGGGTAGTTAAAATAAATACCACTAGCTAGTTTTAAAGGGGTATGATTTCTGTGAAATTTAACATTCCAGATTCTGACAATGCACTTTACACTGTGCCTTTTAAAATAAAAAGTGCCTCTATACGTGCTTAATGGGAACATTTCTATTCTTTATTCACAAGAGCCTCACTTTTAGAAGAAGAAAACCAGTTCCTTTATGTGAGATTAAATACTGAAAGAAAAAGCGCTGTAAAGTAGGAAAATTCTTTGATACCCTTCTGAATCTGCTGGAGTGCTTTCACGGGGTACTTGCAACAACCATGAGCATGGGATTTCAAGATGCTGAATGAGACTTCTGTGAAGTTAGATTTTCTAAAATCCTGCGTGCCTTTCAGCTCCTGTCTTCTTATGTTTGAAACCGGATTTTGGTGGTGATGATGGTGAGGGGACTAGGGACAGAAGGAAACATCTGTCTTTAAGACCTCTAGATGGCAGTGGCAATGCTTGGCCTTGAGTCCTCTCCCTGCCTCTCCTCAGGGCCTCCTGCCTGCATCTGATTTTTCGCAGTCTGATTATGGTAGTTAACTGATTGGTTCATTGTGTTATTTTTCGTGAGCATTCAAGGGCCTCCACGTGAGTGCTGCTCCTGAGGGAGTTGTTGTACTGAGAAGTACCAAACCCATTCCCTAACAGGTGCTTCTGTTTGCTTATAAGGGTGGGTTGTGTTTTCTCACTTTTATCTCTTCTTCTCAGACAAAGTTCATTTTGTAGCATGTGTGCACATTAATGATAATGCAACCTGAAAATATATTAAATGTTTTTGTATCAAAATAGGCAACAGTTATCTTGCTTGTAAAAATATTTTGGCAGTTCATGGCTTTAACAGAAATCTGCTTTTCAAGAGGCCAGGTTAACCAGGTTTTCCAATAATTTTTGGGAACAGTGTTTACTCCTCAGGTGCCTGGTGAAATTTCATAAGGCAGAGACAATTTACGTTCGATTTCAGTATTATTATACTCATCTACCATTCCTGACAGTCTCTTTGTCTTCCTCTTTGAGTACATGGAATGATGGTCAAACGTCCAACTTCCTCTCCATAAGACTTTCTTTACCATTTAGCAGTTTCTTTCGGGCACTTCATCAGGAAACCATATATTTTTTAAAAAAAATTTCTTTTCACCTGCCTCCTTCTGTTTTACTGTGAGCATACGTATCTCCCCAGGAATAAGACTGTGCAGTTCAGACCTTTCCTATCTCATGAACTGACAAGAACCCCCATGACTGTGCTTGTGTGGTTCCAGGTCTGGGCTCAAACCCCAACCTTAAGCAAAGTTTAGTGGCTCAGGCCCTGTGTTCGTACAGCTTCTGGCCAAGTTGGCTACAAGAGAAGAGCACATGTGGTTTTGTGTGGCCTGTAGGGAGGGGGAACTTTACTGTGTGTGAGATCTGCGTGGATGGGCACTAAGTCATCTAATCTGGGTGGCCAGAACACCCTTCCCACAAACCCCACAGGCAGTTTTCTTCTCTTCATGGACACTTTATGTCCCCTCCATGAGAAGATCAGGAGCATTGTCTTCTGTGTACCTTGTCCCCACTTCTCAAGTAGTCTGGTGTCACTAAGTATCACTGTCCCTTGCTTTTCAGACGAAGAGTGGCTGGTAATTTGTTCTTCATGTCTTTTGCTTCTCACTCATATTGAAGGAGCTGATGGCTTTTAGAAAAGCAGTATTTCTATAGTGCCTCCTAACTCCCCTTCCATAAATTGTAAACTCCCTGTAACTCTACAGTCTCAAAATGAAAAAGAATTTGAGTCCATTGCCTTTGAGTCAGCATGTTGCTGCTGCCACATGTTTTGAAGATGTCAGAACACGTTACCTGGAAATGTGGATAAACTCTTCACTCTGTCAATAATACAGGAGAAAGCAGACACCAGGTTTTAGCTCAGAATTTACTTTCTCTGTGTGTGCAAACAGCTAAATGTCTTGACCTTGTTGCCTGTTTTATTGCCTCAGTGGGTACATGTGTCAAGGTGATAAAACAAACTGCTATTTGATATCCAGGTGGCACTGCCAAATTCATGGCTCATGCTGTATGTCTCATGAAGGGTACTCTTCTGGAACGACATACTTGAGACTGAAAGCTGGCTTTTTTTTTTTGCTTTTTTTTTTTTTTCTGTGATGTGTAGCCTTGAAGGCTCTCCTGTTTAAGATCTCCTTAGCTGTAAATCACCTGAGCAGTGAGAGAGGGGCTATAGTGCTGCTGTTGAAATTAGGTGGTAGGTTTGAATTAGCCCACCCCCAACAGGCACCTGTGTTTTGTTTTTAAATCTCGGATGCATTGAGAAATGGCAAATCTAATACCACTGTCACAGTTTTAATGGTGTGTTACCAAATGTATATCTCTGATAACTAGTCAAAGAGCAGTTTCATGTTATGTACTTTTACTTGTAGGGGGTCATGCTCTTGCATTTTGATGACAAGTGAATATGTAATCTGTTGTACAGAAGGATGTCAAACATTTTTATCATTCTTGTCCTTTTCAGTTCGAAAGGATTTAAGTGGGCTTGATGATGTGACACTTACAAGCCAATCAGAATGTGGAGGTGAGATCTAGAAGTTGTTTCCATTACATTTATGGAATTTGAATAGACATAATTGAAAGTCATAATTAAATGAATGCTTTTTGTGGATGATAATCCTTACAGAATGAAATGGTGTACATATAAAATATATTTGTTTCTATTTAGTCCCAAGTAACCTTGCAAAATTTCTGTGGTTTAGTTACTGAAGGTCAGCTTGCAGCAAGGGTATCCTGGCTTTTAAGAAATGCAAAATGAAATGTGTTAGCTCAAATTTGAGTGAAAGTGCTGTTGACTAGTTCATTTTATCACATGTCAGCAGTGAAAAAAGGCTATGCTTGTTAGATATGAATTAAGACTACTGCATGACTTATAAGCTGACAGTAACTCTGTGTTAATTCAAACTCCTAATTTACTGGTTTTGGATGCTTCATCTTACTGATTTAAACAGTATATGGGGATTTCTTGCAACAGTAATTTGGCTCATGCTGATTGACTTTTCTAATAGCACTCAAACAGAATGGGTTAGTTTTGCAGTTTCCTGAGGCCCAGTGGTGAATACTTGTAGAAAGTTTAAGTTGGGTGTTAGATGTTGGTCTCTTCATTCCCGGCACTGAATTGAAGACCACTTGCTCTGCAGAGTTCATAGTTAATTTTTAAAAGCGTGTTTCTATAGTACTAAAAAATTAAGACAGCTTTACATGCAGGAAATTTCTGTGCACAGTCTCAGGAAGCTGCATAAGTGAAAGGAAAGCTCACTCTTTGGATGGGATAAAGAATTTTGAAGGTTCCTAAGGTATGAGAAATCTAAAGTAACTGGTATCTTTCTGACTTTCAGGCTTCTCCAGTGACAGTGACCTGATCTCTCTGACAGTCGATGTAGATTCTCTTGCTGAGGTAGATGATGGAATGGCATCCAACCAAAGTTCTCCCAGTAGAGCTGTTGGCCTTTGTGTGACTTCTGAACCCCCAATACAAAGCACGCTGGCACCCGAGCGGGAGTGGAGCAAACCTGAAGGAGAGAGGGAAAGCCATGGTTTGTTTACTGGAAGCTTAAAACACAAGCCGGGCAAACAAGATTACTTGGAGAAAGCAGGCGAGTTAATAAAACTGGCCTTGAAGAAGGAGGAGGAAGAAGATTATGAGACTGCCTTAAGCTTTTATAGAAAGGGGGTTGATCTGCTTCTGGAAGGTGTTCAAGGTATGGATCTTCCCATTATGTTTGTCTTCTCTTTGGCTATATGCATTTGTTTATGGCATTTCCTTAGTTAACATCAGCTTACTGTGGTGCAAAGAGATGATATGAAATGCAAAATGATATGTGCTTGGCTTTCGTGTACTTGATAGCTGTGTGCATATGGGAGAGCGGGAAATCTTTCTTTCTAAGACTGAATGGTAATTTAGGGTCTCATCTTCCAAGTGCCAAATACCTCCTCTTTTAAAATTGTGGCACAACCTTCGACTTGCAGGTAAGTAGCTAAGTGCTTCACTTCTGCCTCTTTCCTTTTTATTACCTAGACATTAATTAATATGTGGCACTTGCAGCACTGTTGAAACATTATTTAATTTACATGGTTAAGTGAGGATTAATTATCCCCATTTTACGCATGGGGAGAGGCAAACTCAGGTTAACTTCCCAGTCACAACAGGATTAGAACTACTCTTGCCTCACAGCCTCTTGTTTCTTGCACTAAACTATTCTCCTTTTCTAGCTCAAGGATGCATTCAAACTGAGATGCCTGCACTGCTAGAGGAGAACAGGGTTTTTGCTTTATCAAAAGACTATGAGTTAGTATATGTGTGCAAAAGCTGTTAACAGGCAGATGCAACTACATGCAAATTTCTGCAGAGCCTCCTTGTACCTTCATTCTCTAGTTCTTGAGAATCTAGAGTGATAACCTCATATATTTGCATTTTGTCCAACACTGGCTTAGGACAGGAAAATATTTGTTCTTTCCTGGAGTGAATTCAGAGTCTGTGTATTGTGTTTCTGTCCCACACAGACCAAAGGAATAAGATTAGAATTGTGGCTTTGTTTGACAGTATACAGCGCAAATGCATTATGCTGCTCCAGATCTGAACCTAAATGTTAATGTACCAAAGCACACATGAGCGATGTTGTTTGCTGCATCTCAGTGTGAGATGCAGTGGTCCACAGCAGTGGTCCAGCCTTGTGAACAGTTCTGGGAATGGAAGTTACCTGCTGAGCTGATGTAACGGGTCCTGGCAAAAAATAACTGTTAGGCTACTGATGAGAACTAGAGTTGTGGGCCAAGATATGTGCATAGCCTTTGCTTAAAGTGTCTTATATTTTTTGGCAAACACAAATCCATCTCTTTCTTTTCAAGTCTCAGTGATGTCAGTAGGGTTGCTGCTTTGCTGCTTGTTGTGGCTTTTCAGTCACATCCTATCTTTCCTTGCCTGTGTTGTCAAAGTGCTTGATGTTGAATGTGCTGGCAGTCTTTCTGTTGGAAAGCCCATCTATTCTTCATTTACTAATCACTTTTTCATAGCCCTGGTCTTCTGAGGAATACACTGTTTTGTCATAACCAGTTCTGTCGTCCCACCATGATGCAAGGCTGCCATGATGCAGTTTTGAACCGACAGTTCAAAATTCTGCTTCAAAATCTTTCTTTATTAAACATTTTCTAACTATTAGGATATGAACACAAGTCAGGCTATCGCACGTCAGTTTTACTGTGGTTACTATTGTGTGTGCTTGAGTTGTGGCAGTGCCTGAACAGTTGGCTTTGAATCTGTGGTAAGACTTTTGGCAATATATTTACCTTGAATGTATAAAAG
The DNA here is from genome assembly GCA_013390025.1 of Pitta sordida. Classification (NCBI taxonomy): domain Eukaryota; kingdom Metazoa; phylum Chordata; class Aves; order Passeriformes; family Pittidae; genus Pitta; species Pitta sordida. Next base: position 117,183 of record WEKX01025674.1, on the reverse strand, counting down.
ACTTTTCTTGCATGTGTTTTAGGTGTTTTGCCCAACTGATGCATACTAACTTGTTAAACCAGGGTGGGTTGAACTTTTTAGTTATACAGTCGGCCCTCTACTTCACGTCCCCCATATTGCAGCTTCACGTCTTAGAGGCATGATTTTCAGCGATTAAGGAGGCCCCTTTTTGCAACGGTGCATGTGCGACCTCGCATGCGTGAATATTCAAATTAGGCAGTCATGAATATGCAAACCAACCCACGCAGCCCTGTTGGTGGCGGCGGCTCCACTGCTTCCTCCGTCCTGGCACTGCTGCCGTGGCAACCAATACACAGCAACACAGTGCTGAAACAGAGTGCAGGGCAAATTTGCATATTAATGAGCTGCCATTCGACATGGAAGGTGGGCCTCGATGGGACACGAATAAGACCGTGGTACCCTGGTATAGCAGACCCAACTGTATTTGCCAGAATTTCCTTTGGGAACTTTTGCTTTTTGGCTGCTGACTAGCCACTTACCCAGTTACCTCACTTGACTGTTAATCCTTTTCTCTCACCCACTGGTATCCATGCTTTCCAGGGTAGGACGAAATTCAGTGTGTCTTAGGAAAGTGTAATATTATGCCCTGTTTTCTTGGTGCCACTCAGATGGTACAATGGGGGTTAATTAATTTTCAGTGGTGGTACTTGTGTGTGTGTGTGTAGGTGTTCCTGATGGATGAAGAGACATGTAGCCATTGCCCACAATTTTTTGTTTTCAATCCCTGGCATTCATCTATAAAACACACAAGAGAATAATAGAATGAGTTGCTTTGTTACTGACATTTTATACCTTGGAAATGTAATTGTGCGCAGGCCAGTTCTTAGCAGTCAGCTTTTCTTTTTCATTTCTCTGTGTTACCTGGCACGGCTGTGAAGGTGGAAAGCAAATGAATGTCCATCCTCTTCTGGGTACTTACACTAGATTTCAGTGGATCACAGGACCACAGGATTTTCNGGGAGGTGGTGGAGTCGCCGTCCCTGGAAGTGTTTAAGAGAAGACTGGACGAGGAGCTTAGTGACATGGTCTAGCTGGTCTAGCTGGGGGGTGAGGGCTGGATGACCCTGGGCCCCCTCCGGCTCAGAGTGGCCTGCTAGACTGTGAGGCATCTAGGTTGTTATTATACTCTGGGATGTGCTCTTGGTCGCTGTACGGGTATTAGACGGTGAGTTGGACTAGATGATCCTTGTGGGTCCCTTCCGACTCATAATTTTCTGTGATTCTGTGATTCTGTGATCTAGTCCAACTCCCAAGCGAACGCTCACACAGGGGTCGAACCCACAACCCCAGAGCCAGGAGCACCACGCTCTGTCCATCTGAGCCCAGCTCATTTTGTGTCCTATTCTCCTTGGAGCTTCTGCAAGCTGGCAAGGAGACAGTTATCGCCTCTTTATGATGACAGGGCTGATTCAAATGCCTTCCTAAAAATATATGCCTTCCTAAAAAATATATGCCTTCTCAGGATCTATGAATAAAAAAAGCTCCAAACCCAAAAGACCAACAAGACTTTTTAATCTAGCTACTTTGTGAAGTCAATATGTTTAGCATTGATACGTGAGTATTCAATTTATGTTGCAATAAAAACCCAGAAACCCTTATCCTAATCACTTCAGTTACTTAAACACCTCTGGTTTTGTATTTCATATCGATAATAACTTGCTCATTTCAAAGATAAGCATGGTGCAATTATTGCACAATGTTTCTGATCTTCTGCCGTTTATTATTTTCAAGCCATTTTGCCTAAATAAGTAGTAGTAACAGCTGAACGTGAAACAGCATTCATTCATACTTAGATACATGTAAAACGCCATTGCCTTTGGGTGTGCAGCCGTTGCAGAGTGTGTGGCCCCTGGAATGTGCTGCAGGTGGCTTTTTGCGTGGAAAACGGTAATACAGATTTTTGCCACTTGGTGGCACCAAGGAAATAGAAATTGACACCTAAGAATTGGAATCGGGAACATTACCAGCCTCTGGAGCGATGAAGGTGAAGAAACATGACCCATTTGGAACTTTGAATTCAAAACATTGCATTACTTCAGAAATGTAATGCCTCCGTAAAATGGTGAGATGTGTCCAAAAAATGAGAATATGTCTGTTACCAGTCGCTCCTTTAGGCTTGATACAAGATCTACTTACTTCTTAAGGCTGCCTCATCAAAATCGTGTACAAGTCTGCTTATTACTGCAAGTTTATTGACCTGTGTTATTTAGTTTGAAGTTGGTGGCTTCCAAAGAGGCAATTTTGGAGCACACTAGATATGTTCCTGATGACTTTCCAGGTCTCTGAGGTGATGGCAATAATGCTAGATGAGGCAGGTGTCACATGTGCTAACCCCAAACAAATGCCATCTTGACTTTGTTTTCAGCTCTGTCTACATGCTCTGAGAAGTATAATGGTGTTAATTATTCTGTTCGAGGTGCATATGTATTTTTTTTACTGGTCTCTTTCATCCTTTAATGTCCCATTCATAGAGCTGCCAAAAGATCCAATATGTATGTCACTTAGGGAATACATGTTGTCTGTCTGTTCAGAGACTGGTGTATACCTTGTACTCTGGGCATCTGGTCTTTATACATCTTGGGCCTATTTCTGCTCTGTACATGCACTTAATATTAAGCATTTGTCAGTGGGAAGAAGAATGAATTCTTGGACTGACAGTAGAACCCTTGGACAGCCGCTGAACTACCTGTACCACTTATGCCTCCCTGTTTTATTTATACCAGGGCTGCCTTGCGTGCAGTGACAGGGAATAGCTGCCATAATTTCCTTTTTCCTCTGAATATATAGTGTTTCTGCTGCTACTCTTGTGTTTCCTGGGTGTTGCTTATGCAAGGTTTCATAGCTTTTGGAAGACAAGCCTGTAAGGGTTGTGTGGGATGGTTAAACAATTCTCCAGGAGCTGAAACTTCCTAGAATTCAAATTTTCTGTCTTTTTAAGCATACCGAGTGTATTAGCTGATAGAAACTTTGGCTCACAATTAAAGCTGTCCCTTTGTTTTGTTAGCATGTCAGAACACTTTGAGGTCAATGCATTGCTTCAGGCCTAGTGTTGGAAAAATGCACTAATAAATAGCAAGCCACCAACTTCTAGGCTGGAAGTTAACTGTGTTTTATGCAAAGTAGTGTTTTCCCTGACTTTCCTATAGGACATAGTTTATGTTAGGAAGAAAACAGATCATGAGGCTGAAAATACGGAAAGATTTCGTTGTAAAAAGGAGGGAGTCCTATTTGTATAAATTACTCCTCTTTTTCCAGCTTCAACCCTTCTTCAGTTATATCTGTTATGGATCTGAGCAGTCTGAGGTGTGTGATAATCACGGATGTAACACTGTTGCTTATTGCCTGGTTTCGGTGCATTACAATCATGTTTCAGGCATACACTTAAGCAAGAATACTGCACAATACGGTCAGTTTAATTTATGTGGAAAAGTACATCTCTTCCATGTGCTTTAGAAAGCAAATGTGTTCATGGCTGGTCTATCCATGTTGCTCATTAACATCTGAAGGGAGATGATCCATTTACTCTGTCAGAGTTTGGAGATGTTTGTTTTCGCACATGTAGCAGCTATGGATGGTCAGAATGAATACTTACCTGATTTAGGCAGCTGGAACCTTCTTGTATGGAGTATGTGATGCCTCTTGAGTCGCAGCACCCACAAGATGTTTTCCAGGTATCTCTGTTTTGTATAAAGTATCTACAATTTCCAAATAAGCTGCTAGTGCCTTTGAAAGCAGGCTGTGAATGTCAGTTTTGCACTGCTCTGTGCTACTTTAATGTTTATCCAGTAAACATAGCTGGAACAAAAATTACACAAATTACTGGAACCTTGCTAAAATGACTTTGACTTTTAACCCAGAAATGCATATACAATGAAATGCTGGGAATACTTTGGACAACTAGATGATATTTTTGGATATACTGAAAACAAACCAACTTGTGTCTAATTACTGGGATTATGATGGGCTATGATTTGAACTTGTGATGAAGCCAGGGATGCAAACAGGAGCATGCTTGACAGAATGCCAGGAAGACAGTAGTTTATGGAAAGGGAAACAGCTATGGCGTTCCACAGTGCATTTCTGGCTTCCTTTACTTGTTTGTTGAATGGCACTTAGGAAGACAACTTCTGTTACCATACAGTAGCTATTTTGTATTCCTTTCACTTGTCAAGTCTTCCAAGTACTGTTTATCATTGATAGTAGCAGTCTCCTACAGTTTCTGAGCTATCACCTAGATGTGCCTGACTGGAACAATGTCTTTAAGGAAACAACTGACCTGTTTTTTGAGATGATGTGCTGGGGTGTGAGCTGATGTCTGCAGGGAAACCCTGAGTCTTGTGCTGAGCCCCACAGGGAAAGGTTGGTGACAGAATGACTGTTGGAACTGCAATTGTCACCCACCTGGTCTCAGATCTCTGTGCTCCTATGGTGAATCGTCACTTGCCTTATTGGCTCTTGTAGTTTTATACTTCCTTTGAGGCTGGAACCAGTCAAGGCAAAAACTCCCTGTCCTGGTTCCTACTACAGGAGCTGAAAATTATCTCTATTTCCCACTATTGGACTGTGAGGATGCTATAGGACTGTTTCTAAGTTTTCTAAGCAATGATACTTAAAGTGCTCCCTCTCCTAGTGCTCCTTCAAATCACAGCTCCTGCTTCACAAGAAAAGTTTGAGAGGGCTTGTGTGTCGACAAGAAGCTGGGTTAGGAATGGATGTTGGCAATGCTGTGGCTGGTGGAAAAAGTCATTGCACTGTGCTGCTATTGATGCTGAAACACGTTAACATAAGCTATGAGCCTTAGAGGAGATTAGGGCCGTAGAATCCATCACTGACCCTGAGATTAGCTCAGATGTTTAGAGCATGGTGCTAATACAGTAAACCCTCAGTACTTTGCGGTTCATAGCTCATGGTTTCAGTATATCATGGTGTCCCTCCCTGCCTTCCTCCCCTTCACCCTGCATGAAGATGTCTCCATTATTTGTGGCATTTCCCCCTCTGTACATGCCCAGAGTGTACCTGCTGCCTCGCAAGGTGGGCCGAGGGGCAGGACTGACACGCCCTGCAGGGGATGGCCGAAGTCCATCCCTTAGGAGTGTATACTTTATATACAGTGTTTCAACATTGCCGGAGGGGTGTGGACTTAAGGCAACGCTCCTGCTCAGAACGGTGCGTGCTCCAAGCACCCTAACACTAACTTGGCTTTGAGCACACAGGTTCACAGGTTTTTCTGAGTTTGAAGGGACCCATAGGATCATCTACTCCAACTCCCAAGCGAGTGCCTACCCAGGGATCGAACCCACAAGTGTGGAACCATGGGCACCACGCTCCATCCATCCAAGCCTCCCATCATCTAGGCCATGTCACTGAGTTCCTCATATAGTCTTTTCTTCAACACCTCCAAGGATGGTGACTCCACCACCTCCCTGGGCAGACCATTCCACTGAGAGATCACTCTCTCTGTGGAAAACCTCTTCCTAACATCCAGCCTAAACCTCCCCTGGCATAGCTTGAGGCCATGTCCTCCTGTTCTGGTGCTGGCAGCCTGAGAAAAGAGATTTACACCCACTCAACTACAACCTCCCCTCAGGTAGCTGTAAACAGCAATGAGGTCACCTCTGAGCCTTCTCTTCTCCAAGCTGAACAACCCCAGCTTGTTCTCCCGTCCCTGGCCAGTGTCCCATGCTCTGCTGGGAGCCTGGCTTGCTGGGACTGGCTGCCATGCAGCTGTGTCCCAGCGCTGCTCTCAGGGGTGCTGCCAGCCCTGGCTTGGTCATACCACTGCTACACAGCACCGTTGTGACCCAACACCGCTCTCAGGGACAGTGCTGGCCTGAGCTTGGTCCCAGCGGTGGTGTGCGGCTTGGCACAGTCCCTCACAGTCCTGCGGTGGTCTCGGGCTGCCTGTGGGAGGGAGGGAGCCCTCCCCAGTTTTGAGCTTCCCCCACATGGTAGATGCTTCAAATGGAGCAGTGCTGCCACAGCTGTGCCGCTCCTGGTTGCTGGGGCTGAGGGGGTGGAGTGATGGGCATGGCCTGTTTGCATATATCTTCACAGATCACAGGCTTTGTGAGAGTTAGGGAGACATGAACCCTCACGAAATGCGAGGGTTCACTGTAACACCAAGGTTGTGGGTTTCATGCTCATATGGGCCATTTACTTAAGAGCTGAACTTAATGATCCTTGTGGGTCCCTTCCAACTTGGAATATTCTGTGTAATTTGTGAGTGATATCACTCCATATGCAAAAGTACTGAGTTTAAGTACTTCATTGTAGCAAAGCAGTAAAATACAGCACTTGCCAGTAAAGTGTGGTTAATGTAGATAGTTAATGCCAGAAGTTGATTACTGTATGACTACAGCCAGATTCACCTATGTAAAGGAATACTCAAGATGAAGTTCCACTTTAGCTGGAAGACCTCTCTGCGCCAAAAGGCTGATGAAGGTCTGAGGTTTAGTGCCTGCTGCACAGCTTGCAATAAAAGTGAATGAATTGTATCAATACCTGTAAGCCAACATGTCGGGTCTGATGCAGAGTTGACTCTGAGTGCTGTTGCTTAGCATGTGCCTGTTAAAGCATTAATAAATATGTGACCAGGTGAGCCTTAGAAATCTGTTTTCTTCCCTCTTCTGAAGCACACAGCTAGCTTCATCGCCTTGGTATATGCCTAACCTTTCCAAGATTTCTGAGTCTGTCCTTATAGCAGTTCCTTTCCAGGTTGCTGCTTGTTCCTGGCCTGTCTGATAGACGTTTCTTCCTGCCTGCACAACCTTTTATCTCAGCTGTTGTTAGCCAGTGCTTAGCTGCAAGGTGCATTCATCTTTTTTTGACTGTTGCTGTGTGGGGTTTCTACCTCCCTCCCATCAGAAGACCTAGTAAGGTTAACACACTTCTTCCAGCACACAGTGTAGACAGAACAGATTGATCTAGGTTACAGTGCTGCTTCTGTCCTCAGGTGAGAAAATTGAAGTCTCTGACTGCGGCGCTAAAGGCCTCAGGCAGTGTAGGTGAATTGAGGCAAATTACTAGCTGGAATAGAAAAATCGCATAGATATGTTTAAGGGCATGATGTTACATGATAATCAGTGGTCTGATTCTTCCCTCCAAACAGGTCTTGTATATACAGCTTCTGTCTTTTCACATCTTCCTTTTCTCTTTCCTATCCTCTTTTTCTCTTTAGTCTTTCAATATCTTAATATAGCCCCTCTAGCTTCAGAACTGCATAGAAGGACTAGTATAGGTTTGATCTCTAGAAGGCCTACTGCTGGCTCTTCTGTTTTAGAGATTTTTTGTGATTGCTCAGGGAAAGATGCCATTTCCCACTGTACTATATAAAAGTACCTATGAATTGTATTTAATACATAAATATGAGTACTATTAGACTGTCAGGATTTACGAATCTCAATTTTTCTTTATCTGCTTTTTTCTTTTCTCCCCTCCCCCTGTAATACTTCATGCCTCAAACTATTCTTACTTGTAGATGTCCCTATGCCTGGGTTCCCTTTGCTCTGAAGAAAAGAATGTTTGTGGCTGCTAATTTAAATTTGAATTTGTCCTTTTAATTAAGGAAGAAGAATGAAGAGGACATGGAAAGTTCCTCTGTTCTGTGGTGGTGGCCTGTGCAACTTCTTTCCTTACTCTGACTGTCAGTGCTCTCCTCGTGTTCCTGTGGTGCTTGTGTTGAAGGATCAGCTGCTGCTGTCACCATATTGTTTTCCTCATCTGTGCAAGAATGCTACTGCTTATCCTTCTGTCTTTCAATGCTCACAGGGTTTTTATTCCTTCTTATGTAGTTCAACAGAAAAATGTTAAAGAATATTTATCACATTAAGTCTTTAGTGGAATACCTTGCGGTTGAAATTTTAGCAGATACATGGGAAGTTACAATTTATTTCAGGGAGGCAAAGTTTATTTTCTTACGGATAGTCACACAAGCACATGAAAAGCTACCACCACCTTGTGGATTTAACATGAGAGTTTCTCTATAACCAGATGTCTGTTGGTTAGCAATTCTGGAAAGTTACAATTCTTGTTGTCTGGAGTGTTGCTGACTCCTGCCTTGCTGGTCACTCAAACACGTGTCACCCACACCATTCTTCTGTGTAATCTTAACTTTGGGATATGCACCAACTTTTTTTTTTTCCCCAGAGAAATATTTACCTAGACATTCACAGGACACGTGTGCCACCGTAGGGTTTCTACAAGATGCAGAACTGGTAACTTCATAGGAAATGTGGATCTGTAAGTGCCTCAACCAACCTGCAGTGAAGACGATGTATATAACATCTAGACATAACTGCACATGATGAGCACACTGGAAAGCTGGAAGAATTTTTAGGTGTTTGCTCACTCACAAATTTGTGCTTCAGCATGAAAGGTTTAACTTCTAAGTGGCTTTTCTTCTTGGTTGATAGTGTACACCACTGTTCTGAATCTTCAAAACCAAGAAAGAATGGCTCTGATAAATGCATTGCATCTAATAAATTTTGACTCTCTCAAAATGTTAAGGAAAAAAAAAGAGGAAAAAAGATCACTCCAAGCTGTTTTACAATAATGCATTTAACCTTTACCTTATTTTTTAGTATTTACGGTGGTTTTTTCAGCTGCAGAATTTGCCTATCTCCTCAAAGGAACCCATCATTAATATAATATATAGCGTACTAGAGACGATGAGCTAGTGGGCTTATTTCACAATTCCAAACTCCCACATGCTGCTAAAATCTATAGCTCTTTCCTTGATGCTGCAGTGTCCATCCACCCCAGCACCTACCTGCCACATTTCACTTAAGTAATTGTTTGAAAATTAAAGGTTAGCCTCTCTCCTGTGAAAGTTGGTTGAGACTTGTTCCAGAATCAGCAGCTCTTCTCCCTTCCTGAAATAAATTTTGGGGTTATAAAACCGTGTCCAAAGTCATCACAAACCTGTGCTGGATTATGAGTCCCATTGTCACTTACGGTGTGCCTGAGCTTTTGTTTGGCTAATATGGACAAAGGAGTCTGCTTCACATGATGTAAGAAGTGTTTGCCCTAAGAAGAACAGAGGTCCTCTTGAACCAATTAGGCAAAAATAACAGCTGGGCTACCCACTAATAAGGAAGGTGCTGCTAAACCTCTTTTCATTGTGAGAAGAAATAAATCTTTTAAGGCTTACTCCCTTGCATTTTTATAGAGAGCAATTCTTTGAAAAATTCAGCAATCCAGCTGAGTGATATGTGCAGGAAGACTGTGAAGAAGATAAAGAAACTTTTAAAAATAAAAAATGGTATTATAGCTGTTAGATTTGGCAATTATAAATGTTTCATTGAAGATTTCAGTATTTAGAGAAAGTTTTACTGTTTAAATTGTTAAGAACGTAGAGTTTGGGGTTAGCACAACAGGCAGTCTCCCACAAGTTCCTTATAACTTGTTCTGCAAGAGGACATTCCTTCCTGGAGCAAATCTCTTCTGATATCTTCTTTAAATAAAGGCAGCATACATATTTTTAGCAAGTCTGAGAGAAAAGCAGGAAGAGTAGGTTACAGAGGATTGGGACAGGTAATGCTAACTTTTTAGCCTTACCTCTTCTGTGAAAATACCCCACATAGGTAGGGAGAGCACCTATGTTGCCCTGACAGATTGACTCTTCCTGAGGAAAATCTCTAATGCTTTAAGGGGGGTGATTTGGAAGTCCTCAGGCACAAAGGGTGGAAGGAATATGTGTGGTCAGTAGGTCCAGGGAGGTTGTCCTTCCCCTGTACACAGCGCTGGTCAGACCTCATCTTGAGTACTGTGTGCAGTTCTGGGCTCCCCAGTTTAAGAGGGATGTTGAGCTGCTTGAGAGGGTCCAGAGAAGGGCAACGAGGATGGTGAAAGGACTGGAGGGTAGGCCCTATGAGGAGCGACTACAGGAACTGGGACTGTTCAGTCTGGAAAAGAGGAGGCTCAGAGGGGACCTCATTGCTGTTTACAACTACCTGCGGGGAGGTTGCAGCCAGATGGGTGTGGACCTCTTCTTCCAGGCTGACGACACCAGAACGAGAGGGCACGGCCTCAAGCTACGCCAGGGGAGGTTCAATCTTAACATTAGGAAGCGGTTTTTCACAGAGAGAGTAATTGCATATTGGAATGGGCTGCCCAGGGAGGTGGTGGAGTCACCATCCCTGGAGGTGTTTAAGAGAAGACTGGACGAGGAGCTTAGTGACATGGTCTAGCCGGGAGGTGTAGGGCTGGATGACGTTGTGCCCCCTCCGTCTCGGAGTGGCCTGCTAGACTGTGAGGGATCTAGGTTGGTGTTATGCTCTGCGATGTGCTCTCGGTCTCTTTACGGGTGTTAGATGGTGAGTTGGACTAGATGATCCTTGTGGGTCCCTTCCAACTCATAATATTCTGTGATTCTGTGATTCTGTGAATTCCTGTCTGAGTACTACACACTGTGATTTACGTTTTTGGGTTTTTTTTTTTTTTTGGTATACGTTAGTGGTAAGTGGCAACTAGAGCTGTGTTTGCTATCATCCTGTAAGATGCATATCTTCCCTTGGACTTCATCCTGGATCAGTGGGAGAAAATAGTTATGGACCAGAAGAATTTTGGCAGCACTTCTATGCATCTGGGATGGGTTCTTTTAGTCGTACCCCAGATAATTTTTGGGAAGAGGACAGATTTTTTCCATGGTCTTTACTACCCAAATTTTTTTGTTTGTTTAAGTTTTTTGGATATGGCCTCCTCTCAATAGCTTTTTGCTATTAATATCTGAACACGAGTAATATTTCTATATGATAGAATTACAGAATATTTGATGTACGAATTAACAGTTAACTGAGCTGAATACTTTGACATAGAGTTAATTAGTCTCTCAAAGGTATCTTCTTCTGAAGTGCTCTGAGATGTGAGTAAAGTCTTTTTGAGCAGAAGACAAACAAAAGTATTGCTAATTTTCCAGATGCTATTGCTCTGTACTTTGTAGAAATGCTGCTTCTTTGTCTTTTTTATTCAAATCCGTGAACTATGGACAAGCAAGCAAGCAAGTCACAGATGAACTCCATGCCACAATTATTCTGATATTTGTGGTTTTCCTTCATCAAACCTCAAAATCATTTGATGGTTGTTAGGAACATCTCTCTTTGTAAATACGTGTATTGTAGCCTAGTCATAATTAGAAATAAAAATTAAAGAACAAATTTTAAATTATTGGCTGCTGTCCTAATTTCCTGACTACTGTTACTTTGGTCAGTGGGTGGCCTGGTCAGCCTTTCCAAAGCCAATTTTCACTTTAAGATATTTTTATTTCTTTGTAGTAGACAAAGCCTGTGGAACATGAGGGAGCAGCCTGCTAGTGCTTGTGTGGATGAAGGCTTATATGTGCAACAAAGTAGCTGTAGAGTTTTTATATTCTGTTTGCAGTAATAGTAAACAGAGCATCTAAAATAACCACTTGCACATTGCAACAAACACATCATCATTTGCTTAAAAAGAGTTATAATTACAGTTGACGAAGCATGGACACCATAAAAAATGCATTAGTTTGGCTTGACACATTAATTACCTGTTTTTGCAGATGTTTTTATATATTGTTGTGTGAACAGTTTACAAAATAATTACAGGAAAGTCATATGGAAAATAAACTAAGTGGGTGGTTTCTCGCCTTAATATTTTCATTCATGTGAATCTCTGTGCGGCACAGCTGCTCCGGAGCAAATGCAGAGGGAGAGAGAGAGAGACGGGGAGTCTTGAGGGGGTTTTTATTCTAAGGTCTCTATGATCAGCCCTGCTGCACTTTTATATCGTGCTTTAGCAGTGTAGTTTTTAAATGTGTAAAATGACATTGCTGATTTAATCCCAGTGATCAGGAGGGGGAAGAAGCTTTGATCCTGATCAGATGAAACATAAATCTTCTAGTATCTAGGAAAATAAATGAAAAATCAATATTATTTTAAGCAGGATGATCTTTTATGAACAGTTGTAAAGATTCATCAAAGGCTTTGATACAGTTTAAACATTTCCTGTTTGCTGCCATTTGAAGAAAAATGCCTTTCAAGTTTAAATTGTAATTAGAGAGATACGTCTTTAGGTTATTGTAGACTAACCACAGAATGGAAACAGGAGCTCAATATGCTCACACACTGTTTAAATCAAAAGTTCTTAACTAGGAATAAATTATTATTCCTAATTTATAAATAAATTCTTTTGAGAATATACTTTTTGTGTCACTGGAAACACTATTCCATGGCAAAATGGAACATTGTATTAAAAAAATAATGCATGAAGTCTGAATCATATCTTTAACATCTATCAGATATAAGGATTTGTTCTAGTACTGTGTTTTAGTGATTTATTTGGTTTTAAGCAAAGAGTTCTATGACCTCAAATTTGAGATAAGTGCTAAAGATTATTTTTAGTTTAATGGAGTATTTATTGTTACTCCTTGTATTTGAGGCTTTTAAAGTAGCATTTATTAAATTAATATCCTGTATGTATTTACAGATTTTTGTGAGATATTGGCTGTTTAAATGGGAATTTGTATTGGAATGTAGCTTTTTTACATTTTCTTGGTTAAATTAATGCAGAGAATATAAAGCCAAAATCCTATTTCCATAAATCCAATTCTTAAATACCCACCTATTAAATTATTCAGAGACTGAACTGTCCCTGATCTTATTAAGATGCAAGAACTTCTTGAATACATGTTGTTTTGTGAATCCACACCCTTTTTATGACCAAGATTTTGATGAGGCAACAGTTTGCAAATGTTATTTAACAAATTACTCAGGAAGGAGAAATAGAAAGAAAACTGAAATTAATGTCTTGTGAAAGTAGGGAGAACAAAGACAGCTCTAAGGGGACATCCTAGCCTGTTTGTGTTAATTACTGTAAAATTACTGAAGCATTGAGAAAAGGCAATAAACATCCAAACTAAATACACATAACTAACAATTAAGCAGTAAGCTTGACTTTTATGATAGCCTTAGACACTAACCTAGCAGTTTTCTACCAGTCTGCTTGAAGGAAACAGTGGCTGAAGGGTTTATTGTTGCAGTGCAGATGTCTTGTTTTTCCTGAGTGACTGTCAGTTCACGTCTCTGAGATAATGTGGGTGCTCATCAGTAGATCAGCACAAGAAAGTTTTATGGTGCACTATTTTGTACAGAGTTGAAAGCAAGAGCGTTAGCCAGGTTTTAAGAAATTGCAACACACACTTACAAAAATATATTCTGTATCTATTTCCTGATAAAGCGGAATTCCAGTTCAATTAATTTAGAGTTATTCTTTTTAATCCTTGATGGAAACAAGACTGGCAATCTCATCTAATGGAATCTTGGTACAAAGTCCCCTCTGCCTTCAGAATGAGAGAAACTACTGAGAAATTGATACATATCCGTAATATTGCATGCTGTGAAAGTGCGCTGAACTTCTGACTTTTGAGCTTCCCGAACCAAGTGTAGACAAAGGTTTCTGCAGAGTAGGGCTCTATGTCTCAGTCCAAGGAGGTGACAATCACTTTTCCCTCCTGCTGTGAGGTGGATAGCATGATTTACAACAGATCACTTAGCACAGAACTTGGAGTAGATCCAAAGTCTCTTCTGCTTGCTCCTGATTGAGTCTGTATGATAGTTCTGTATGTTTAGGTAGTGTTCAGTCATGATATGAAAGGAGTGGGAGTGTATTTTATAATAAGGTCAAAATGACTGGTAGCAGATCATGGCACCGTAAAGTGCAAAAGTGCCTCTGCCTTCTTCATGCTCAGATTTGTTTAAAGCAAGAGCAATGATTCATTTTCTCTTGTATAGGACAGGGAGAGAACAGCAGCTCTGAGATCCTGCAGCAGAGGAACTCTTCATGAACTTTATGAAGAGATATTATTCTTATTTTTTTTTTATTGTACTTACTTTTTTGTTCTCCGCTATCTACAAAGTGTTGTGGGAAAATTGAGCAGACAAGCTGCTCCTTCTCCTTTGTTAAGGAGCCAGTGTTAAAGCTAGCTAGTTGTGGCTGACTAAAGGATCAGAGCAAGTCCTCCTGCCCTGAGTTGCTGGAGACACATGGCTGCAGCTTATCCCTTCTTTGGGTCCTACCAGTCATGAAGCTGAGTGAAAGTTTCTGAAGGGCTTGTATGTGTGCACACATAGGTATGGACATGGTTCACCTCAAACAGACTGGCACGGGCAGAAGGATATTGCCTCTGCAGACACCTGCATAACCACCGGCAGCAGGAACAACCCAATGTCTTCTGAACGATTGCTGTTCAGGGAAAGACTTGCTGTTCAGCTTTCTCTGGTAGCTGGCCCCAATAGCCATGGTTCAGCTCTGACACTGTGTATGACTTGCCTGCTTATCTGTCTTGAAGAACTGCGCAGAGAATAATGAGCACACTACTGCAGAAAACAGTGGGAAACGGGATTTTCAAAGAAGGTAGGACAGATGGTGCTTAGATAGAGGGTTCAGTTAGACAAGCATATTGACCAGCAGCTTGTTTATTCACAGTTGATCCATGAAATCTCCACTTCTTTTCTCATACTTGTGCCCCACATCCAACTTAACCATCCATTTAGTCATACTCTTAAAAATTTCATGTCTTACACGTTGCCACAATTGCCCCCTGAAAGTTCTGAATGCAGGTAGTTATACAGTAAGTTCTTCCTCAGAAATTCCATAAGTTTGCTCTTTTTTATGAGACTCATTCTTGATAACTCACAATAATCCTATTTTTTTCCTTATCAGTTACTAGGTTTCTGGTTGAACTCCTTCGAGGTTACACTCAGGTTCCTTTCATGGCCTTTTAATTGGTGTCTTATGAATTTGTCTTCGTTATTGACTGTTACGTGCCGTTGGTTAGGGTTTGTGTGCTTAATTTATTGCCTCTCCTGTTCCTTGCCTTTGTCTTTCATGTCGAGTAGCTGTTAGACCAATATCCTTACAGTTCCTTGCCCTGTTGGAGCATTGGTTTGAGAGGTGGTGGCTTGCACCTGGCAGCGCAGAGCCCATCACAGCCAAGGCTGTGTTTCTACAAGTCTTGGATGGCCTTGGTTAGGGCTGGAAGAGATTGTCAGGGATGTTTGAAGTCTGCTATTGTTAAGTCTTCTTCTGAGACAGTTTTCTCTAGCTTTTTTCCAGAGTAGTAATCTCAGTTCTCTGTTGTAACAATTGTCTCTCACAATCTTTTTATCTTTATTTGGCAATTGACTGATTGGGTGTTGTCATCACAAATTGAGTCTGTTGTAACAATATACTGCTTATGATGTGAATGCCTAAACATAACACGTAAATTTTAGAGTGAATACAGAACTCATGTGATATCATGGGGTTCTCATGTCTTGGAAGAGTTTGGGTAGATTAGAAATAACTCACTGGTGGTTCAGCCATCTGGGAAGTGAAGTAGTTGGTGCAAGTGCTTGCTGTTTTCTTCCTGTGTTTCCCCCAAGTCAAGAGGCTAGCAATGGAAAACTGTGAGCAAGAATTCTTGGTGTCTCTCCTGTTGCCTTCTGGCCTTTAATAGTATTTCTAGACTTCATTTGTACTTCGGAAAGTTCACACTGGAAACCTGAGGAAAAAATACGTTTAGTGTTATGTTGTAAATGTCTTATTCTGTCTTTCCTAATTGATTTTGCTTTTTGTAATACAGCATTTGGATCAGTGGTTTGTTTCAGTTCTTACTTATCTTTCCATAGGAACATATAACAAATCACTGAAATATTAGGTAAGGCTTTTTATTTACCTTAGTCTATAGGAAGGCTTAAATTGTTATTTTTGTAGAACACTGAGATCAAAATAGTGGATTTTTAGAAGATGCATGACTGTTGGTTTGATTATGAATAACCCAAAGAAAATAAAAAAGATACAATGAAAGCAGTCATGTGCTTTGATTACTTAGTACCTTTCTCTTTATTAAAAGCATAACATTTTTTTCTCCATTGAGGTGAATCAAGTCCAACTCGTCGAGAAGCAGTGAAAAGGAAGACTGCCGAATACCTTATGCGTGCTGAAAAACTTTCCAGTCTCTACCATAAGTCCTCTGAAGATGCATCTGTTTCTATGGTAGGCTTTAATTTATTTTTCTGAACCGAAAATTGGTGTAATTGAGTTTTCCTATCTTTTAGCAAACAATATTCAAGCTTAAGGTTCAAAAACTAGCTAGAATTTTTCTCCTGGGAGGCCTGAGGATTATTTTGATGTTGCACTTCCGTTAAGTCGCCGTTCTTCTCTGATTCTTATTGGTGTTTCATAACATTATGAAGAGTTTTCATTTAACACAGGTATGGTTTTCACATGCTTTCCTACTATTTGCAGTTGATGATGTAATCATTCTTCATCATGCTAAAGAATCCAAAGGTAAAGCAAAAACCCACACTAGATTGTGGCATTTCATTTGACTTTTCCATGAGAATATTGCTTGGTCCTGTAGGGAGTGAGAAAGCTGTTGGTTTCTTTAGCCTTGCCCATAGTGGTGTATCAGAAATGAGTCAAGCACAAGGTAGAGGAGATCACATTAATTTTGTACAGAATAAGTATTTAATTGAGCAAAGGTTCTTCATGGTACTTTCAAACATCTTTCTTGTGTATGCTCACGTGATCAGCTCCTTCTTAATTTTGGGGAAGTTTCTGTACTAATTCCCACTTTCTTGAGCAGAAACACCCTTATCTGTAGTTGTACAAAAGACAAACAAAACTTATTCCAAGATAACCTCAATAAATTTCTACTTTGCCCTTCCCTAAACAGTTCCTTTGAGACTTATCTGTTCTTACTTCAGACTTTTACTGCAGTCATGCTACACTGTGTGTGATTGTCGATGACTGCCCCTATTGTAGTAAGTATAAAAGCTACCAACTTCCTGACTTTCTACTTTAATATCAAGTGAGGACAAAAGGCACAGAAGATTATTGCATCTTACTTTGCGCAGATCTAAAAATGCTTTAAGGAGAGACCACTGCTGCAAAAATGGGAAGCCGCCTAAAATCTGACTGTCTAATAAGAAAGTTAAAAAAGCAAAGACAGTGATTTTTAAGGTTGCTTTTTTTCATGTTGAGAGTCCACAAGTACAATTTTGAGGATGTTCCAAATGGGATACATTTTGTGAGGTTTGGAGTCTTGCTGTTGCTATGAATTGTACTTTGAACAATTTAGTATTTTGGACTTATATGAACTCCTACTAGGTTGCCTTTCTTTGGGTCAAACATGCCTGAAAACGGGGAAAAATCTGTATTGAATGGAAACCTCAGTGTGTTTGGAAACTGCAGAACAAGAGAAAAAGCCCACGAACAACCTATTTTTGTCTTTTTATAAGTTTAAAAATTAATTGTGATGGAGAAGGAGGAAGAAATAGGTTGCATTTTTCTATGTGAACTTGAGAGGTGAAGTATTTCCTCTTTTATGCTGTACTGAATAAGACACATGCCTTCTTTGCAGATCCAAAGAAAAGCAGATTTAATTGGGATAAAACAAGAAAAAAGAAGTGGTGAGAAGAGAAAACCGTTCTCCTGTGTTGAAAATCAATAAAAATGACAAGTTATGGCAAACTTGAATTTGCACAAGCAAGATGTTTCACCTGGCTAATTCTTGTTTTTACAAAAAAGTGCCACATTTCCATGATTTACTTTTGGTTTTGTCCTATCTTTGTACATTTATTTTAATGTCCTTTATTTGCTGCTCTTCATAATGCATACATTTTATTTTTATATTAGAGCTTTGGAATTTGCTGACACCAAGGGCAGATAGTGCTGATGGATCGTGATGGTTTTGGTGAGGAACAGCCTGTCTCCAAGTTGACAACTGAAAGTTAATCAGGAGAAAGTCTTATCTCCCAGAGTTATTCTAAGGGTAGTGCTAGGAACCACAAAGGATTGGCATACTCTGTGCTTTGACTTAGTGTCTTAAAGAAAATGAGGAATGTCCATACTGGTTGCTGAGCAGACCTGCGTTCTTGCAACTCAGTTACTGCCTATCCTTTGTACTGCCCGGTATAGTTTAAGAGCGTGCACGGATTTTTCCACCACACGCAGACAGTGGTAAGTGCACTGAAATGGCCTGCATCTGTGTACAGTGTGATTCTTGGGATGTACCAGTGGAAACATGCAGACACTTTGTGTCCTTCTCCTAAAGAAATTAAGTGTACAAATGCAGGACCTGGGCCCCTATGATGACTGTCAGAGTGCAGTTGTATTATGGGAAGCATGGTTCAGTGCAGTGAACATCAAGGGCAGTGGAGGTGCTGACACCATTCCTTGGAGGAAGAGGTCTGACTAGTAGACAGGCATGGGATTTGAGGCAAAGTGCTCTTGTTGAAGGCAGAACTGCTTTATCACCCATGTCTGCTGTAGTTGGCACATTATGTTTCCTGTTGTGGCCTTACAAGGAACAATCATGGTGATCAGTGTCAGAACTAGGCTCTTAGATGTAATTTTACTTCTTTCTCATCCACTGGCCCAGAGAACTGTCCGGCAAGGGAAGAGGTAAGCTCGGAAGTGCAGCTTCAGTTGTTGTCATGCACTTCTCAACGTCTCCCATCTCCCAAAGCCTTGTGCTGAGCCACATGCAGCAGTCTTAAAAGACTGTGCCCACTAAATGTATTCCAAGCTACCCATTTGCCACCTGAACACCACATGAAGGCAAAGCACAGTGGCTTGCTTTTCTCTGGGCATCTGGGGCAGGGGAAAGCGAGCCATTCTATCATGGCTGGAAATAACCAAACCCTTGCCTCTTTGAAGACCAGATTTCTGTAGAGCCAGAAGTCTGGCATTTCAGAGCTGCAAAGCGAAAATTATCTTTGATGCCATGGAAACCAAACAAAGAACAACTTTTCTTGCCTGGACAAAAATTCAGCAGTGTAGTCCTCAAGGATAGCGTCCTTAGCAACCACCCTGATGCTGGCAAGTGTGAGTGGTGAAGAGAGGAACACAAGAAAGAGATGTTTGGAGAACCCTTGGCACTGTTAAAAAAGGTTGTGGGTAGAGGGTTTAGTGATGGATGGAAGATTTCTTGAAGCTGAAAAGAAACACAGGGAGCTGATGCAACTGTGACCATGAACTGGGAACTCACTTGACAGAGTCTTGTAAACATTGAGAAAAGGCGTGCTGTGACCCATAAGAGTAGATGTGGGGAAGGCTTTCTGGAGCTTGTAAACAGGCACGTAGACCTTCTGGAAAAACAAGCTGCAGCAAATGCTGTCCTTCTCCTTTGGCACAGCATGGCAACTTCAAGGACCTTTGACAAATGCTCAAGAGCGCTGTGTAATGCCTGCAGTGGGTCATTTTGCAGATTCTCAAGCTGTATTGTCTTTTCTGCCCCTTTAGAAGTAGCAGCTCTGGAGAGCATCCTCCAAGCCTGAGAGGGAGCTGAGCAGCAGCCTCTGAATCACACTGGACTGACCATCAGAAAGTTGTGGTCTTCCATAGCTGTCAGCTGCAAAGCACAGCACAGTTGTCTGTACAGGCTATGGGTCCATTTTAACTTCAGGAGTTTTATAAAGTGTATTTTTTCCCTCTTTGAAATTAGTTCTGATTCTAGTTATACCTAACTGCTTACATTCAGAGTTGTTTCTTTTTGCACCATTATGAAAGCTGTTGTCTTTTAAAATGTCAATTATTTTTGATTTTCAAAGCAATTTACTAACAAGAGGTGCATGCAAGTCTGACGCCCAAACAGAAGTCTTCATTCTTTCTGGTTTTCATAAGATATCTTCCTAAAATTCTCATTAAATGTCCATGAAAATTACATGAAGTATAAAGAAAATACACTGCCATAGTTCCGTGAGATATAAATTTAACATAAAGTAAGAAATTCAGTCTCAAGGCTTCCAAGATCACATCCAAGCTTCAGGGAAGATGCCTTCCACAATTGGTTCTCACTGAGACCTTTCTGAAGCACACTGTATTTCTGTATAGTTCAGACGCAGGCAAAAATGCAACATGTTTTTCTCCTGGTGCAGAGGGAGGAAGAGGCCAGGATATTCTGCCAGACCAGGAGAGCTGGACCCATGAGGCAGATACCATCTGCAACTGAAAATCTGGCTATACCACAAGTAGATAGTTATTAAAGTTATCAGACTCAGACCTTTGAATAGCAAGGGGAGATTGCATTTTTAGTGTGCAGCTCTGTGCTGGTGTTCATGAATGTTCTCTTTTCTTATCCTGAGTATCTGTGGTGAATGCTGTCAAGGGTGGCAGCATTAGCAGTTAAATTAGCAGAACTTTCTGAGTAAAGGAATGAAGAGATGAAAATAAAGATCAAATAATTAATTAGAGGAAATCTAGGGAAAACAGCAAGCTCTGAGAGGGCAGTGCAAGATGCATCACTGCTTGAGCACATGGGTTGCTTAATGCAACCAAAGTAAGAACAGGACCCACCATTCCTCATGTTTCGCTGCATCCTGGGAAGTAGAGGGGTGCAAGGAACTTCCACAACAGAGGCTGGGATACCCCAGCCTGAGATGTGCACATGATGTGGTTCTTGAGGTTGTCCTGTGCAGAGCCAGGAGTTGGATGCAATGATCCCTACAGGTTCCTTCCAACTCTATGATTTCCCATCAAACGGTTTTTGTGTCACTGGGCTAGGATAGTGCTCTTGCCTTAAATGAGGTTAATATGAGAGGCTCTTGCTCTTGCCTAGCTGATAGTATACTTTTCTCTCTCTCTGCTCTTATGACTGCTGTCTATGATGCTAAAGCTGAGGCAAGAGCTATGGCCGCGTTTCCTTATGTAGCTTGCAAAACTAGAGCTTTCCAAGGGTAAGAGGTGGCCACAAACTGATGCATCTTTGGAGAGTCATCACAATCAGCATCATACTTTTCTACTTGCAATTAGTATGTGTTGGCCTAAGGATGATGGTGGGAGGGGAACTGGTGATGCCAGTCCTAACTGAGATAAATCTAGCAGTGCGGCTCAGAGTATAGTCTGGAAATACATGCCTGACCACAGGAGAGATCACGGGATACCCATGCAGCATGCTGAGCATTTGGACAGGGTACTGAAGGCCTTCTTTACGCAGAGGTAGCCTTCCACTTTCTTTAGAATATAAATGCCTCATTTCTAAAGGCAAATGAAGCTTTTGACTTTTTGTTACCCTCACTCCTGGTTTCATTTGTTCCTCTGTTTGTGGTGAGAGTGGTGTTTTTTAGATATTTTTCTTATCGCTGCCTATATGCTGAGCTTGGATTTTTACTCTATTCAGAGAAGCAGGCAGTTTCATAGAGTGCTTAATTGCTGTAGTTCTGGGAATTGGGTATTGGAGTTTGCTTCCGGCTTGCTTCACAACAGAATGTGATGCCTCCCCATCACTGGGCTCTACTATTAGACTTAGCAACAGTGAAACCAAAGTACTGTAAAGAGCAAAAAATAACCTGAAACGGATAAAAATGGAGAAGCTACTGGGAGCTGTGGAGCTGTGGATGTGATTATAAATCCTTTTAAGGTAAGAAGTGACTGTAGAATGCTTATATGAAAAACAGTGTATGTGCACAGCAACTGTGCTACTGTTGGTCGTATTTTAGAGGAAGACCTAAGATATACATATGTATACTGTGGTTTTTTTGGCTCTTAAGACATAATGGGTGCAGAAATTTGATTACATGCCATTGTTAGACAACTATTAACTTCTGTAGAGATTTATGAACTTAATTCATGTTTGGAATGTTATTCATAAGAGAAAATTTTAAAAGCTTGATCATTGAGGAATGGTTATAAAATGTAATAGCAAGCAGATAGAAGTGGAAATCTTTTATAGTAGTCTAGAGGATTTGGAAATGTTGTCTTCCATTAAATGTGTTCCTTAGAATGCTTTTGAAATCTTGTAGTGAATAAATGTTTGTATGACTCTTTGTTTCAAAGGAAATATTTGATTATTGCATAAAAATTG
Source organism: Pitta sordida (assembly GCA_013390025.1). Taxonomy (NCBI): domain Eukaryota; kingdom Metazoa; phylum Chordata; class Aves; order Passeriformes; family Pittidae; genus Pitta; species Pitta sordida. The sequence continues at coordinate 95,345 of WEKX01025674.1, read as the reverse complement.
CACACTCAAAATACTTTCAACAGCTTACTTGAATGTCGAACCTAAATTAAGTTTGAAGAAAAGTGTTCACATAGAAATGTTTATTTTGTCTTCTTCCTTCTGAAGTTTTTAGATTGTGGAATCTGGGCTGTTTTCTCCTAACTGCTGTTGGTACTCCTGCTTGACAGTGTTTACCTTACAAAACAGTTGTAAGATCCATACAAATAAGTGAAGATAAATAATGAGCTCTTTTAAACATTTTAAACCCTTTCTTTTGAATTTTGTTGGCAATGCTTAAGTAAGTACTGATTTTTAGGAAGAAATTCAGAAGGAGAGAAGGCTGATGACTGGCACACAGAGACCAAGTTGTGGGACAGGCTTCGAGGAGTTGCTTTGGCCTTTGAGGATAGCACAGTAAGGATGTCAGAGGGGAAAAGCTAGAGAGGGAGCAAATGGCACTGTCTAGTTCAGCATTTTGGACTTTATGAACACAACTGAAAAATTTTTGATTTTCCCACATAGTTAAGCATTTCATCCACAGTATAATTGCTTGCCAGCCATTTTTCTATGTGGCATAATTGTTCAATACTATTGTCTCAGGATGCTGACAAATTAGACAACCAACCATTGCCTCTTAGAACCCTAAAAAATCAACGAGTTTCACTTCCTCTTCCTTTGCACCTTTGTGTGATAGAAATGTACTTGGGCAGGCCAGGTTATGCTTGAAAGGAGTTTGGCATTCAACAGCTCTGCAAATGAAGTTACCTTACTTGCAAGGAAGGGGTATAGGTCTGTGGTTGAAAGCTGCATGTTGAATTTTTGGAGGAAGATCTAATGAATTCTCTCTGTTGGCAGTCAGAAACTTCTGAAAATGTTTGTTAACATGCCAGAGGGATATGGGATGCTTAAGAGGTTGATCTTTGTCCCAGAAGACTTCCAGCTGACATGCTGTTCCCTCCTTGGACATGCAAGCTTTGAGTTTGCCCTGAGAGACTACAAAACATAGCATGGACAAAAATCCATGCCTGCTAGCATATTAAATACTTGAACAGTTAGCATCTGCCAGTTTTCTTGCTGTGGTGTTCATTTCTGTTAATGATACATAGCTAGCTACCTCTTTCTAAGGCAATTTTAGGAATTGTTTCTGTTGTGCACCTTGTTATTAAATAGATTTCATAAAACTCACCAGACAGCAAAAGAACCCTGTTTATAAGTCTGTATTTTATGTTCTTTAGACTTAAAAAGCCTCTAATTTGCTTTCTCCTCCTCAATGATCTCTGAATTATTTTGTACCTGAATACCTGTAAGGCTTTGATTGATTGCTATGATGTGGTAAAAACTAAGTAATCAATTGCTAGGTTCCATTCAGCACAGCAAATACCATAACAATTCTTTTTTTTCTTCTTTAAAAATTTTTGTTTTCAATGTTATTTTGACTTTTATTTACTTGCAAGTTGTTTTTTCCCCCCCACTAAGGACAAACAGAAAACTTCTCCTTTCATCTTCACTCTCTCTGATTTATGATAAATTTAGTTTCCTTCAGCCTGGCATTTGCTTCAGCAGGCAGTCTTCCTTCAAGTACCACCCTGATTGATGTATAATCTTTGATATCTTCCATTAGCCTCCAGGATCACTAAGTTCAAGGCCCTCTTGGAACCTAAGGAGCCCTGCCGAGGAACTGAAGACCTTCAGAGTCCTTGGGGTGATTGACAAGGTAATTCTTCAGTGTCTCTTCAAGAATTCAGTCATAAATCGACTGCATGCTGACATTTTGTCTTTGAAGCTGTGGATCTTAAGGATATGAAACAAAAGGGGAAAATGACTCAAATGCATCTGCACTTTAAAATAACAAAAGTAGAAGAAAAAAAGGCTTTTATCTAAGCAATTCATGTAAGGTCATGCAAAATGTATTTGAGCTAAAGGATAAGGTACATGTTTGGTGGCATTCAAGAGGATGAGGCCTGTTTTTCAAAAATGAAGTCATGGTTACAATACTGGGGTAAGGATGAATTGATGTGTTTTCAGTTGAACAATCTGTTGGATACCTGAAATATAAAAGGATAGAAATTCCTACTTTTGAACTCTTACTTGAAATGGGCACTGGGGACACATGTGACTATTCTGCTCCTCTAAGAATTTGGTATTGAAATCTCTTGCTAAGACAGAGATTCAGCAGTGAAGCCAACATTATTTTTGAGTCATGCAAATGTCTTCCAAAAATCCCAGGATAATACCCCTCTGTAAACAGTGGAAGACCATACGGGGTTTTGGTTCTTCAAAGGACCAAAGCAAGCCTAATTAAGAGACCAGAAGAATTGTTGCATTGTTTTGATAATGCTGATTAGCATTATTTACCAAATACTTTTAAGATGATGTGTTATGCAGCAGTGTGACAGTGGCTAATGCAGACTAACGGCTCATTTCCTTTTTGCTGTGCCAAATCCCATGGGTCTTTTGATAGTTCCTTATGTGGTCTCTGATTAATGCGTAAGATGTTGATGCTGATGCACAGTCAGTTTATGTGCATCAGAGAACCTGTAGCTTATCTCTTAAGGTCTGTGTTTCTTGGTTTCTTTTTCTTGTTGGACTGAACCTAGCTATTGGGCCAGATTTTTTTTCTTTGCCTGTTTTGTTGTAATTGTGTGCATAAGTTGATAACTTCTCCTCAGAGGGCTGTATACATTAGGTATTATGGTTGTTTTTATAGCACACAAGGTTTTCTCAGCTCTGGCTTCATACTCATTGTGTCTTCTTTTCTCAGTTTTAAGTACAGATTTTAGCCTGTATTCCTCTCTATACATATCAGAGAGACAGGTTGGGAAGACCACCTACCCGTTGCCTTAGGAGGTGCTAACTAAACTAGTAGCCATTAAATGGATGCAGTAGGCATGGATTTTGTGTGTTAGTCTGACAATGCAAGCCTGCAGAAATATTGGAAATGGATCAAGAAGGACCTTTTTGGGATCTCTGTTCTTTTATAAGACTAGTGAACTGAAGATGTTCACTATGTTCACTTCATCGCAATGAAGCTTTTGGAGTCATTGGTGGCACCAAATCTCCTTAGATCTCTCTGAGCAGAGTTTCAGTAAGTGTCAGTTTTCCAGGTGTGAGCTAAACATGTCTAAATCTTTGAAGCAGGGTTGGGAGGAATTAGGGTTCTAATGATGACAAAAATACAAGATCTGCAGTGTTGAAATTGTGTGTAAGGAGTAACAGGCCTGTGGATACAGCTGGTATGCTCTTTCAAGTGTTTTGTACTCTGCATTCCTAATTACACATTTTCCTTGTCACAAACTTAGTCTTATTCTGAAGATGCTGCCTTTTTTCTGTGTATTCCTAGGTGTTTATGAAGTTGTGAGCCAAGTGAAAAACTGCTCTAAGCCTAGATGTTCAGAGCCTGTTATATTTTGTTTTATAATGCATGCACAAAATGCTTGTGAATATGAAGCAAAAATGTGCATGTGTGTCTATGTGATGGAGATGGTGCCTCTGCTTTTGCTTTAATGCACCATCTCCCTCCCTTCCTCACCATCACTGTTATTTGCCTCCTTCTCTGCTTGCATATACCCTAAAGCCCACATCATAGAGAAATCCAAATACAATCGTCCCTCGGTTATTTGCACCTTTTTATTAGCGGCTTCTCATACTCGCGGAAAATTTTCCCACAGTACTCACTCATTTATTCACAGAGTGGTGCATTACCAAACTGCCAGAGTGGGTGGCCCTGGCCCCAGCCGGCCTTGCTAGGAGTCAGGAAGTCTTTAACTGTAACACAGAGACCCACATGGGGCCTGTTCTGCTGGGGCAGCCAGCCTGGACTTGCCAACGCATATCTGCATATGTGCATATGCACATATTCATAGCCTCAGGCAGAGCACTCCTGCCAGTGCTAGCTGCTGCAGTTAAAGGGAAAACACCCAGACTCCGAGGCTCCGGGCTGCCATAAGGAGCCCAGGATGTTGCAGTGTTCCAAAGTTGCCATATTTCTGGCAATAATTTGCCATATTAATGTCCAACCCGTATTCGCAGATTGAAGGTTCCACAAGACCCATGGGAGACCCGTAATCCACGAATACGGGGGGATAACTATTGTGTAAGTATCCTCACTGGAGCCAAGTAGATGACATAGCTTGCTTATTCTTGAAAATGCATTTTGATTTTCAGGGCCAGCATCGAAGATGCTTTGCTTTTGGGCACAAGGCTGTAAGTGATTCAAAATCACAGGGAGTTTTACCTGAAAATACTCTTCTATTCTAACCCTGAGGTAGCTGGTTTGTTTTCAGCAGAAAATGGGCATGTGGATAGTAATGAGCCAATGGCTTTGTTACTGCTGGCTTGCCTAATCCTGAGCAAGACTGTCTTAAACACACTGTCTTAAAGATGGTATTTGTTGGTTTGCAGACTTTTTCTCCCAGTGTTGAAGCCCAGAGTGATGCCAGACTGCTACAGTGCTGCCTTGAGAAAACCAGCTGTTAACCTTCATCATCAAATGCTGGAAGGTTCAGTGCCTTTCTTTAGAGTGATATCGCTCTTTGTTCTTCTTTTGAAGCCTCTTGAAGTGTTTTGAATTGGCTTCATTTTCACAGACAAAATGCTTGTTGCAACATGAAACTCTGAGTTTTTTGAACTACAGTAATACCTCAAGTCTTGCGGGAGTTCGGGTTTTCGAACCCCCTTCCTGATCTGTGAAGATAGGCAGGTCGTGAATATGCAAATAAGCCATGCCCATTGCCCTCCCCCCAGCCCTGGAGCACTGGGGAGTGTTCCTGGCACCACCCCACACCCTCAGATGTGTCAGGGAAGTGAAGAGAATCTCTTCTGATGACCCCTCGCCCAGGGAATCCCTATGCTTCCGTGTGGTCATGCTTCTGCTTTTGCCACCACTGCCACAGTTGGAGGAACTCTTTGCCGCCTCCCCCAGCACCACAAGGCAGTTGTTGGGGAGCTGAGAGGTGCCGTGACTTGCCGGGGCAGACAGGGTGCTGTGTTTATTCTCTGTGGTGCACATTGCAGGGCTGTTGGGGTCCCTTCGCCTGCTCTGGGCCTCCTCGTGCCCATCACCCACCTGGGTGTGCCGGGAGTGGGGTGTCCGCCCCCAGCTTTGGGACCAGGGGGAGATGTGGTGACTGTGACTCCATTGGACCTAAAGAGTGCTGCATCTCACCAGACATGTTCCTCACTTCTCCCTATAAATAAACCTAGTTTATTCTCACTGTGAAATTTTTCTTTCCATGTCTGCCCTTTCACCTTTCTTGTCACCTTAATAATTTTTGTTGTGTTGACCCTTTTCTGTTGAATCTGAGGGAGTTAGAGATTTTAGGATTATTAAACTCCTTCAATTAATGTGAAAATTCAGGGAAGAATGACCAGATCTGTGCCTTGCCTCCCACCCTTTTGCTTCAGCTCATGCAAAGGCTGTGGTATAAATCCTGACTATTTCAGTAGACCAAAGAAGACCTACACTTTGCTTGAGCAAACCAGTTTTCTAGAATTGTGCTGCTCCTGTGTTTGCACTCCTCATGGTGTCAAAAGTTAATGAGGTGGTGTTTGCATGTATTTTATATGTTTATTATGTGAAGAGTTTGCCTCTGAGTAGGTTTCTGAAAATAGAGGTTTAATCTAATTATAAAGGTGGCTTTTGTCCTGCAAACATGGAGTCTGAGGTGCTGCTCATTGAGCAGCAAAGCTCTCATTAGTGTTACCAGAGGTACTGCATTGAAAACAAACTACTACCTAAATATTTAAGCTGCTGTTATCACCATCCAAGAATGATCAATTATTTTATCAGTTCATGTACCTTAAAGCAGAAAACTTCCTTTTGGACTAGGAAAGAGTTTTGCTTTCAAAATTTGCCTAATTAAAAATCAAGGTTGCAGATTCTGTGCTTAGTTTCTGCCCAAGGCAAATCTTTCCTTTGAAGCTAAAACCGGCCCCTAAAGAAACGACTTTGTTATGGTGCTGCTGGATACCTTCACAATGCTGTTTCAAACCCAATTTCTTATTCTTTAGAACCCTCTGTTATTTAGATTCATTCAATTTAAAGATTCATCTTGAAAGCAGAGTGCATTAAGTAATAACTATGCCTCTGTAACCAATGACTGTCTTTTATGTCTTTTCTATCCCCTCCCCTTGTCCCCCATCAAGCCCCACTGTCTGCATTGGCACTGGTGTGACTGTGATCAGTTCTTCCACAGATGTCTGTACATTTGAGCTTGTTGTTCAATCACTGTTTGTTAAGCTTTATTATGAAACCATAAAAAATAAAATGTCTCATCAGGGTCTTGCTAAAATTAATTTGGGAGTTTCTGAAAAGGATTCTAGAGGTGCATAACTTATTTTAAGTATTGGAAGCAGTTCTGTTAATCTTGAATGTAGGCTTTTTTGTGGCTACCTTGAGAAGTCATAATTCTGGTAGTTGTACGTTTTGATGAATTAACTTTAAAAAGATACAGAAAAAACAAATCAGTATTATTAGTTATATACTTGTCTGCTCGATGAGTGACAGTTCCAAAAAGCAGAAGTGTTTAGAATACATATATGTCAACTTTGCGTGCATAATCTTCAGACCCATGGTTGAATTCAAACAGGTTGTGGCTAGCTTTAGTGAAATTTAATCAGAGGGTAAAACAAATAGATTCTTCTTATGGCAGCACGTGTATTGTGCGTGAATAAGAGGACACTTTAGTGATAAGAAATCCACTTTAGTACAGTGGTAAGTGTCCCCACCTGGCGTGTGGGAGACCTGGGTTCAATTCCCGCCAGGGAGACGGTGTTAAGAGTTGGACTCGATGATCCTTGTGGGTCTCTTCCAACTCAGAATATTCTGTGATTCTGTGACATAGATATCTATGTTCTGTTAATGTTTGTAAGAAACTTCAGCGTTTGGCCTTTTGAAGTGAGATTAAAAACTGTTGCAGCAGTGAAACTGAGCTGACTGTAGCAGATATATTCTCTCACCTGGCTCTCAGGTGCACTCTGCTAAGCATCTTTAGATCATCCCATGGATTTGAGTGAATGGCTGTGCATAGGAGTTGTGGGAGAAGGGAGCTGTAATAAACATACAAAACATGGAATAATGGAAAACAGCAGTGGTAAAACTGGTTAAAAATCTGAATAATAACTATTCATACAATTAGACTTTTAAGAGCTGGTTTTATGTTTTGGTTAGCCTTTGGTTTCTTAAATGGTTTGTCAAATCCTACAAAATCAAATGAATTACAGAGTTATGCTCAAAACGAATTTCTTGGCTCCCTACCTTCCTTTCCGTACTGCTGTGGGATTATTCCTAGCTACAGTCAGGTTTCAAGTCCCAAGTAACAAAGCTTATTCAACTTTAAAACACAACCTCTCTGCCATCTAGAAAGATGTCACTTCTTCCTTGCCCTCAAACACCTGACACTTGTTTTCCTGAAATCTTTCATTTTATACTAATCTGAACATTTCTGAGTATTTGTTGTTACAACCCTTGGTCTCCCGCTAGCTTCTTTCTTATTGGTCTCACTAAAATTTCTTTTGACTATACTGAATGTTTTATTTCATCTGACATAAAACAATTCTAAAATTTGATTGAGTGGTGCAAATTTTGCCCCTGCCTTTAGAAAATAGAAATTACATTATTGGATGTTCCTGTACAGGCTGAACTATATGTATCTTCTGGCCTCCAGAAACCAATAATGTATAGAGACATCTTTTTTTAAAACAAAATTACTTAAGTTTTTCTTCCTACCTGTTACCATGTTGCTTAGTACGAAATCGGTACCAGACAATACCAGGCAGTGCCAGTGGGATTTCATATTGTGAAATTGAATTCTCTAGAAACACCTGCCAGATATATTCTCTAGGTTAATACGTATTTCACCATTTGTAATTTATTGGCCGGGTTTTAGTTTGTTGTAAGAAAATGGACTTTCCTCTCTGCTATGAACCAATGTAAAGTGTTTAAAAATTCAGATTAGAACATATGCTGCTTTCTTAGCATTTTCATTCTTTAAAGCTGCAGTTTGTCTATAAGTACACTATTATTGCAAACCATAGAATAGACAAGCTGCAAATTCCTTAGAATAATGGTTTGAAGGGAGGAATAATTGCAAACTGAAGATAATTCATATTGCGCAGGTACAAGGATAAGCAATAATCACATTTTTCATACATATTAGCCAAATATAATCTTTTTTTGTAACAACAGTGGGAGATGAGTGAGCGTCCGGGTGGTGTAATCTGAAAAGTGACAGGAGTAAATCTTTGTTAAGTAGCTTTTTTAATCCTGGTAGCCTTGTGACAGCCGGTGCAGCTGAGGAAAGCGGGAGGAATTGCACCCCTGCTTCTGCCTCATCACTGCAACCGTGCCCTGAGTGTGGCACCAGATGTGCACCAGCCCCTGCTGAGGTTTTCCTACAGTCCCAAATACTCATTCCTAGGATCAGGTGGACAGCTTGACTCATTCCTTGTTGTCTGTCACTAGCTGTAATGAGATTTTCCAACTGGTGGGGTAAACACAAGAAAATATCCTGGGTGATCATCTGATGCATATTCAAGTTTCTGGGACTTTTGTTAGAGTAGCTGTCCTATGATAAGAGTACATTTGTTTAGTAGATAAGGACCAAAATTAATAGATGGCCCACTGGTAGAATTATTGTAAGATGTGTTTTCAGTGTAGAGTAGCAATTTAATAACAAAATTGAACTGGTTTTAAAGTAATCCCTTAGCTCTAGTTTGTCTTCAAAACCTTTCTGTAGTCTGGAACTGCAGTAGGAGATCCTATTCAATTTTCTTTGATCAGGCACGAGCTATTTTTCAATTGTGTCAGTGAATTTAAAGTTACATTTTTGTAAGCAAATGTGTTGATGTATTTGTTTTGATTAGTGTTAAAAGCTGCTGAAGTAAATAAAAGGCACAGGTGTATTCTGAACTAAGTCCTGAAAGAGTGGAGACTGGAAACAAATCAGTATGAGATGCTCGACAGGGTAGAAAGGAGGGGGAAAAAAAAATCCCAGAAAAGAAAGGGGAGCTGGGGAAGCAAATGTCTGCAGTGTGATGGGATTTATGCGTTAATATTAAAGCCACCCACAGGAAAGCAGTGCAGTTAGAGCAGCCCTTATTTCTTCCACTGCTGTCCCGGTGACCTTGGTTGGGTGCTCGGTAGGGTGACTAATGGCTCACCATGTTCTTTTTTTCCTGGTGACTTGCCTGTTGCCTGCCTCTGGGTTTGTGCTTCCCCTTATGCTGACTTCTGCAGTATTCCTTCAGTCTCTTATCTCAGGGCTTTGATGCATATGTTCTGAAGGTGGCCACCGTGACTTTGGGTGGCAGCAGATGGTAAACCTTCAGGCTGCCACCGGCTATACTGGTGTTAAGTTGGAAACTTAACGTTTGATGAAGAATCAGTAGTGCATATGAAAGAGCTTTTACTGCAGAAATATCTTTTAATTAAAAAAAATTAGCATACTGAAACATTTGCTAATTTCTGTGCATGTAAAGGAACCTAAAATTCACTGTTTTCTTAAAGCTAGACTATGGTTATTTACCAGGCAGGTTTTATTTTATTTTTCTCCAATTAATTGTATTTACTGTATTGAATTTAATTTAATTTATTTTCCACTAAGCTGTTGGATACACTATAAATCAAATCTAAGAAGCTAATTTTTTTAAGTAGCTGCTGTCAGCACCAAAATTAACCCTTGATTTAGGGAAAAAAAACCCAATTCACAAGCAGAAAATCTTATTTGACATCATGAAGGGGTATTGCAATCAGCCACTTTACTGTGATGCTGTCATGCAGTGCTCCTGTGTTCACTTGGGATTTTTGGGATCTGCCTGAGAGCTCAAGTGCTTATACAAAATTAGGAACGTCTGTGCTGCTGAAGACACTTGTTTACATTAGATATTTATTTGTGGCAATTGCTTTTTGCATGTCAGTGTTTTTGGCCATATTGGTGTTGTCATCAGTGCAAAAAATTAGGGAAACGCTGAGTAAACAACAATGCTATAAAAGCCAGCATGATATGTAGACTTTTAACTCTGTTCATACATTAGTATTACAAATAGGATTTTGCCTTGTCTCCTTTTGTGTCACAGTCTAGTTGCTCAGTGCCCACGAATGTTCTGCTGTGCCTTCTTCTCCCTCCTCTCTAAGGTAGGATGCTGAATGTTAGAGCTGATGGCTCATTGTTAGGAGATACATATTAAATATTACAAGTAACTCAGTAGTCAAAGGCGTCTCAGAATCACAGAATATTCTGAGTTGGAAGGGACCCACAAGGATCATCGAGTCCAACTCTTAAACGGTACCACTGCCTCCCTGGCAGGAATTGAACCCCTGGTCTCCCGCATGAGAGACGGGGACACTCACCACTATGCTAAAGTGGATTTCAAGCTTAAGTGAGCTAGGAGCAGCCTAGTTTAGCTAATGCTACCATCTCTGTGTGGTCTCCTCTGGAGACTAAACAGAGTTAGGATATAGAGAACGCTCTGTGGAATCCTGTTCTGTCCCATTGTGCTATTAGGGTGTAGACTTGTCACTTTGAATTTTAAAAACAAATTTTAGAAAAATAATTTTTAGAAGCACTCCCTTTTGCAATGGGAGAGAAGTGTGAAAGAATGCAAGGAAAGTGAAGAAATGTGAAGGAATATGCACCACTATCTAGAAATTTGCTGTAAAGGGTGAGGTAAGGAGAATAAATTGGCATCTGGGACAGTCGCAGGCTCACAGTTATACCCTTCTGCAGCAGCCTGGTAATGTGTCCAAGAGCTACTGAACTTTCTCTGCTCTGGACGCACGATAAAATGTCAAGCAAACGTACTTGTGACCCTCTCTTTCCTGGACTCATCCCTTTCTGAAATGTCAGTTTTCAGATAGCAATTTGCTCACTCGTGGAATCCTTTATCTGGGAGAATCTGGTTAAACCACATGTTTGTAATATGCTTGTAGGCCTCTTTCTCTTGAAGCAGGTTTTTGATTTGGTGGGTCCTTGTAAAGACCACAATATAACAAGGCCAAATGGAGCATCACTGCATGAATTTCAAAAGTTATTTTTATGGCTCTTCCTGGGCTTCTTGGTGTCCGTTCTGAGGTAAACAGTCTTGCAGAAGGGTTGATACTGAATCAACAAAGAAATTATCGGCCATAAGAGGAAGTGGTGCTGTAGATGAGATGTTAGTCACTTGGGGAAGGTGTGATACTTGATGGGAAGCAAAAAGAAAGAAACCGGTTGGTTAGACTGGGTTGTCCATGTAGATAGTTAACCTCAAGGGCACACCAATACCAGTTGTTGCTGCATTTATAAAACTGTAGTTGCTACTTCCATTTTGATGTTGTAATGTAAGAGCGGATGAAGCCAGCCCTGAAGGGACCTGCTGTCTGCTTTGTTTGTGTAAGCGGTCCTCATTCTATATGTCATCTTATGGGGCAAGGGCTCAGTAATCTGTTCTGTTGCACCATATGCTAATACAATGCTGATAAGCAAGTATGAAAAATGAAAGGGAGGAATACATTAATTGTATTTGTGCAATAAGGTATGCTATCAAAGGTAATTATTTCATGACAGTTTTAGTTATAGCAGTTGTTTTATCATGGAATAAAAGATGGCTTTAGGAGCCGTTTATTGGAAAGACAATTGTATCAAATTAGTACCAAATTAGATTTTTGTCTTTATAAAGGTGAGCAAACCCATGAGCAGTTTTTAAATTGGTGTCTTCTACTCTACAAATGAACAAATCCTGTCTGAGGGTTAAAGAAGCTATTATTCCGTCCTTTATGCTGACAGCTTCATTACTGATTGGCCTACTGTTGGTATTAAAAAAATGTTTGGCTCCTTATGATCTTTGTGCATGCAACTATAATATTAATACAGACCATGGAACTGTTCATTAAGAAATGACTTTAAATGAGGTTTATGCTTGTAAATCTGGAGAGATACAGATGTTAAATGCTGCTATTCCTTTTCATATACAGCTGTATGGCTAATAATTTCCAAGTGGCTAAAGCTGTTGTTAGCAAGAGTGCTGGTGTGTTAAGAACAGTCCTATAAATAACTTTAAGAACTGAAGTTGAAGGTGCTTCTTTTAAAGAGTATTGTTAACTAAACATTATTGCCAAACAGATGGAAAGCATTCACCAGCCTGATGTTTTTAGGTCTAATTATATTATCGCCAGTCCTGTACGGCTCAGTTGAAGAGGTGTATCCAGAGGCCAATTTATAATAATTTAGCCAACACCTGTTTGGGAGATATTGACAGTCAAAGGGCACATTTAAAAAAAAAAAATCACATATGTTCTTGTATTTATTGCCTCAATGTGAACAGTGTCTAGTTACAAACAAACTTGGGAGAAGAGGAAGGAAAGTGACTACAAACACATGGATGTTTCCAAACCAGTTTTATATTCTTTTAGCATCTCTTATAAAGTGGATTTTAGTTTTCTCGTGTTCTGTTTGTTTTCTTTGATTGGTTGATGTGGGTTTTTTTAATTTTAATTTTACAATTTTTGGTCAAGCAAGGATAACAATTTGGTCAAAAAGAATAACAAATCAGTTTTACAATTATTTATTCAGCTAGGTTCCACTTCTTATGGAAGCTCCAGGTAAGAGGCCTGAAAAGTTGTTAAGCAAAAACAGTGGTCTGGGGATATCTGTCTTTCCTTACCGTGCCCTTGACATGAAAACTGTGTCATTCCTCTGTCAAAAAAATCTCATTAGCGCCAACTTCTGTTTGGGGTTTTTTAGTTTTGGTTTGGTTTGTGTTTTTTGTTTTGTTTTGGTGTGAGTTTTTTTTTTTATTTTGTTTTTCTTTTTCNGGTTTGTGTTTTTTGTTTTGTTTTGGTGTGAGTTTTTTAAAATTTTGTTTTTCTTTTTTCTTAAAATTTTGTTTGGGTTTTTTTTTTGTTTTGTTTTTGGGTTTTTTGTTTTTGGTTTTGGTTTTTTTTTTTGCAAGAAGATATAAACCAGCTTTTCAAATTGGATGCAACTCTCATAGAAGAATAGATCTTTGAGGTGGAGGTGTCTGTGACTTCATTTCTTTTGGTGAAATTTGATGGGAGAGGAATGCTTAGAAAAGACTTCATTTCTCCATCTGCTGCTGGAGATGCACTAGGAAAACGTGGTGGGAGGTGTTTTGAGTGCAGCTCTTCTGAAGAGCAAAGGTTATTTTCCCTGTGGAAAGCAGAGCCAGCACAGCCCTGCCTGCAGAGCTGCTCTCCTGGTCCAACTGCCCAGGCCTTTGCACATCTCCACCCCATCTCGCTGTGAGCACTGCACGGGACAGTTGTTTCCACAACTGGGAGGAAAGTCAGCATTTCAGTGTGCTAGGCATCACTCTCGAGAGAGATAGCAGGGCCCCACACAGCAGGGGCATGGGAGGCTGTGTGTTGTAGTGCTCTTCTGTCACCTGACACCAGCACACCCTGTTGCACATGACATGTCATTCCTCTGCAAGAAGTCTTTTTTAATGCGAGTTGACTTGGTCTTCACTGCACCTTGTCTGTTGACTTGGTGTTAATAGCACAGAATATTCTGAGTTGGAAGGGACCCACAAGGATCATCGAATCCAACTCTTAAAGAGCACCACTGCCTCCCTGGTGGGAATCAAACCCCCAGTCTCCCCATGAGAGGTGGGGACACTCAGCACCGTACTAAAGTGGATTTCGCATCTTGTCTATTAACTCAGAGTTACCAATGCTGTCATTGGAAGCCTTTGAGGACTTTGATTTTTGCAACCTAAATATTTTGGTATAACTGTATGTGAATGTTTATGCTGGAAGTTTACAATGTCTGTTGTAAATAAACAGTGAGTGCACGCTCTTGTTCTTGTTCCTAGAGGAGGGTTAAGCTTGTGTTGTGCTGCTCGTCTGACTGTCTTGCAGCTGGTGCTTTTCAAGCACATCTGTGTTCTCAGAGTTTGAAAACAATTCCTGAGCAGGGTGATTTGAAGATGGAGATACAGAGGGTTCCAGCTTTCTAAAGATGCAGTTTTCTAAATGTATATACACATTACATATTTTTGTTTGTTTTGTTTTCAACACATAAGTAAATGGAGCCTGCTAAGAGTGTAGTTACTGTTTAGCACTTCTCTCAAATGCTGTGCTTAAAGTTCTCTCAGTAGACGTGATGCATTGCTAAGAGAGCTGCTCTTTGCAGCTCTAGGTGTTCTCTCTGCAGCAAGCCCATTCACAATTTTCTCCCTAAATAGATTCTCTTTTTTTGTTGTTGCTACCTTAATACTAGAGATCTATATTCTCAGTCATATTTCTTTCCTAAAGAAAAAATAAATGGCTGGCTATCAAGTCTGCGTGCTGCAGGTGTTTTGGTTTTTTGTTTTTGTGTTTTTGCTCATTGCTTATATCCCTTTCTTTGTAAGAATATTCAACATTACATTTAAGAACTATGTTTTGTTGATCTCACTCATGAATCTTAAATATTTCTCTGAATACTTTTTGCTTAGGTTTTGCTTGTAATGGACACTAGAACACAACAGACTTTCATATTGAAGGTGAGTAAAATCTTTCATTATTGATTCATAATATTTTATTATATGGCCTCCTAAATTACACCACCAGACAAAGATCAATTTGTATGAAATATATAGATTTATCCCTGCAATATACTGTTAGGGTAAGACATATATCTCTCTTAAGTGTAGTGGAAACTGTTGGTTTTCAGTTGCATTCTGTTCCTTTCTCTGTAACATCCCTGATGCTCAGATGTGCTGGTTTAGGGACTTGAGTTGCCACTGGTTATTGAGGCCAACACCTTAGCAGGCTCTGGTAAAGAATCACAGATTTAATGTGCTGCTTAAAACATCTGTAAAGCCCTGGTGGCTTGGGACATATGCAGGCTGCTGATGAAGGTGAAAATTCTTCTTAACCCAAGTACATCTGTTACACTTTGTATTTGGTGTTCTTTAGCTGAAGAATATGGTATTTGTCAAAAAGAATTCTGGATGAAATGTACAACTGGTCTTATTCAAAATTGTTTCCTTATATTTTACATCAATAGGCTGTGAAAACTGAGTTTAATGTTACTTACCAATTGAATTAATGAATAGTTAATTGGCCAGAATAAAATTTTGCATATTACTCTTTTATGTTTCAGAAAGTGTTCAGATCAAGATCCCAATATGCTCAGAGCATCTGCGATGCTGAGAATTAGTTTAGTTATGAGTATTGTTATTGTGGCCATTATTTCAGGCTCCCCTTGACATGAATCCCACTGCTGATGGCAGGAAGGGCTGAAAAAACCTGTGTCCTAAACATAAAGCTCTAATTAGTTGTTAACATTTTGTAAATTTGCTTCACATCTGGCTTACAACCCTGCCTTAACTTTGTTCATCTGGCCTTTGAAATTGTTTTTCTTAAGTATGTGCAGGATGCGGCAAACCTGTTTGTTCCTCAGAAAGGTTTATTTGTGATTATTTTATATGAGAACCTCACATTAACTACTGGCAGATAGGGTAACATTGAATGTCCCATTTAACTGCCTATGTTTATCAATATTGTAATAGGTCATGCTATTGACATATTTTTTTTTCCCTTTTTCTCTCCCCTTCCTTTTGCCCTCCCACGTCAATTTTTTCACTTCTGGCAACTTCATCTCTGTGCTACCTCCTGAAAATCATTGCCTCTCAAGGAGGTTAATCCTCTCCTTTCCTTTTAGTTGTGGTTGTTGCTGTCTTCCGTAAAGTAAAATGGAAATGTGAGGATTACCTGTAAGTCTAAGGCATTCTTTTTTCTTTAGAATTTGAATCAAATTTTTCTTCATAGTGTCTTTTGGTCACACACAAAAATAAAATTTTTAAAAAAGGTCATAGGGAAATAACTGAGTGTCATCCTGATGACTTAGTTTGAGAGAGATTCTAATAAAAACATTGACCCATGTAATTGATTTTAATGGCAGCTTTGTGCCATCTTCTGTTCTCTGGAAATGCGCCAGATGCCATCAGCACAGCCTCGGGGGACCGAGGGGCATAGAGCAGCAGATGAGTGGTTTCTCTGAAGCCCAGAGTAACTCGGATAGATTAGTTTGGTTGATAAACACAGAGCACAGCAGGCTCCAAAGGCAACTGAGGGTACAACTGACCTTTTTGTTCTCTGTCAGGGTCTAAGGAAAAGTAGTGAGTACAGCAGGAGCAGAACGACCATCATCCCCCGCTGTGTGCCCAACATGGTGTGTCTGCACAAGTACATCATCTCTGAGGAGTCTGTCTTTCTCGTGTTACAGCATGCAGAAGGTTTGTGTCTCGTTTAAGCATATTGTTGGAAAAAGTAAAATGTTTAAGTTTTAATCAAGGGTACATTTCATTGTCAGATTAATCTCTCATACATTTAGTTAAAATATTTCTAGTATGGCTAAGAGATGTCATATAAGACACCGCACTCCCTTCCTCTGTCCCTCCCCTTTATTTCCCCCTCATTCTGGGGTGGATCTGATTCCTGTTTCAAATGGCTTCAAATCCTGATGGATTACTTGAATTGTAGCAATATTGAAAGCATCCAACTGTTTCTTTTCTACGGGAGAGGGAATGCTTTGACTGCAACAACTCTCTGCATTATTTTACAGTCATCTCCAAGAGATAAAGTCTTTGGCTACTTTTGTAAACTTTGACTAGTGAGTCTTTTTAGCATCTTATGGTTAAAATGACAAGTATTTACATGAGCATAACTCTGCTAAAAACTGTGAAGGAAAAAAAAAAAAAGCCTGTGGGTTAATATGGCATAGTTATTCCGATATGGATTTTTTAAGAAAATAGCTAGTGGCATCACACAGAAGTTCAAAGCAGAACCACAGAGTTGTGCCTTCAAACTATTTATAAAATTCCTGTTAAGTATACAGGGAACAGGTGGCACAAAATAATTACATTTTTGATTTTTTTCTCTAACACCTGGATTTAAATATTCCCTAAATGTAATTACCCATATTTGTTTAGAATGAGTGCAGAATATAAATTTTAGGATTGCTAATAGTTATTTTTTTTTTTAGGAAATGTTAATGATCCAGTCAGAGTGGATGATGTGAAGGAACTGAAGTGACTGATAGACAAGATAATTTTATTACATTGAATATTATGTATTTTTTTTCCCTAGTAACTTAGATTTTGGCTTTTTCATGAACAATTTGTCATATGAGGCCAGTTAAAATTAGCTTTGCAACATGACTGAGTGTTTCTGCAATGTGTATCTTGATTTTGCTGTGAGCAATGATGTGTGAAGAAAAGTGTCACATTACAGTACTGCTTGATGGTGATCTTGAGCGTTGACAGTGCTGCTCTGTGTAATGCTACTTTTCTCAAGGTGTGTGTATTTCAGCAGAATAACATGGAAGTTACAGTCACCTGAACTGTAAACTCCACAGAAGCTGGTACACTTTGTTTGGAGAAAAAGTATTTTAAAACCCCAAACCCAAAGAAACCCCAAACCAAACAAAAACCCCACCCACAACACTTGTCAGATACCAGCTACTCTGAAGGACAACAATCGAAGAATTGGAGACAGGATAATATGTATTTTAAATAACTGTTCTTATATTTCTGCAGTTTCTGAAGACCTACAGCTTTACTCTTTTCTTCAGGAAGAATGTTCTTCCTTAAGACAGATGGAAAAGTGGGTGAAGTAGTAGTGGAATTTTTGGGGAGAAGTGGTCAGAAGTAAGAACAAAAATTTTAAGGAAGGCCTAATGGGACGAATTGATGAAGATGATCTCCTGGAATGATAACTTTATTGTGATAACAGTGAGAAAAAATTAAGACATTGTGTTATAAGACCTTTTTATTGAAGAACAGAATCCTCTTACATTTGGAATGGGTGGGGTGTTATCCTTAAAAAAAGAATACATTTCTTCTGATCATCATTGGCATGATCACAAATCCAGTGAAATGTGTTTTGCCTGAATGTCTTGCTTTTACCAGCATTGGCTGTAACATATTCTGACTTCTGTGGGGGAATGATTTTTGCGACACCCAGCCTTGTGCAGCATCCCACATCGTTTGTTTAATTTGCCAGCAGTGAAGGTGGTGTCTGTAAAGCATCCTTATTTCAGCTGGCCAGGCAGGAAATGCCTACTTGGAGGCAGCTACAGCTGTGTTGTCTCTCTCTCAGCTGTGGGTCAAAGCTACCCAAGTAGGAGAGATGGGAGGGAGATGTGTTATTTTGAGGTGGAGCTGGGAGAGCAGGTGCTGATGAGATATGAGTGCTTTCTACAGAAAGGGCTTTGAAGGAGAGCAGCGGGTAGGGAGCATGAGAGAAACAGGGGAGTATTGCAGAGAGGATGGAGGACTGGCTGGCTGTGCTGAGGTGAAAGGGGAGAGCTGCAAACCAGAAGGGATTTTTATGTCTGTTGTTGGATACACAGATTGATGGATTCACTTGACTTGGACCCTTCTGGGTAGAAGTTAAGAACGGTATAAGGTTTTTCTTCACTTTCTGGTAAAGCAGTAAGTAGTTTGGAAATGGATTCACCTCTATCCTTGTTTGCAAATCATTCAAAAATTATGATGTGCTAGGAGGACTTCTCCCTGATTCTCAGGGAATTAAGATGGTTAATTTATTAAGGATGCTTAATAAACTTCATGATCTTACTGTGTGGGCTCAGAACAGGCAAAGGCAGAGTGATATATTGTGTTGTAAAGAGGTTTAGCTGGGGTACAAAGTGTTGAGTAAATTCCTTGAAAATGCATACAAAAAGTGTATTGCAGGTGTAGGAGCTGATCCCAAATCCCTAAGCGGGCCAATGGCCAGCGCTCCTCACCCTGTCCCAAGAGACATATGCTAGAAAGTGATTTAGGAGAAAGGCTTCTATCTCTAGGTGAATAAAGCATGAATAAAAAAGGGTCTAAAATGATGCTGTACTGTATGCAGAGACTAGTCTTGCTCATCCCACTGATGACGGTCTTGATCATATCAGTTTTATGTTAGTAACACTCATCCTTTAAATTACAAGGATAATAGTATCAGCAATCCCTGTAGCTAAAGCAGTCTTAAAATTTTGTCCATTTCAGACCACAAATAAATAGAGAAGGTGCTTGTAGTTGATATTGTAAAAGGATACAGTTTTCTAGGACAGTAGTTTTTAAGTTATAGACTCTTGAAATTTTATTACGTGACTTTATGAATGCACTTAACATTCATACTCCAAGTAATTCTGTTCCAATAGGAAAGGAGATTCTGCCAGCCAAATTTACAAGCGGTACTGATTTATAGTGTTGTGTATGTTAGCTCCACCACTGTGAATTTAAAGAGTAAAATATTATTTTAAGTGGGCAATGGTTGCACTATAGCAAATTCAGAGGCTTTAATCTTATGTTTTTGCTAAGCAGCTCACTGCTTCCTGTTCATAGTAGATTTTAACTGTATTATGAAGGGCAGCACTATGGGATTTCATGTGGAATTGCGCAAGCTTGACCACAGACTCAAGATTAAGAGGTTTTTTTTCCTTTTGATAAATCTTGATGCTGTTACGTGCTCGTAATTGGTGAGTGAGGTCTTGAGTTCTCTTACTAACTTCTCTCACTAGCCGCAGTCAAAGGCTTCAAGGATGCCTCAGAAGCACAAAAGTCCATAAAGTTATCTTGTTGCTTTGTTGGAAAGCACTTGGCAAGTTCTAGTGTGGTAGAGAGCCAATCTGATGTTAATAAGGCCTCGCTTCTTCTTGGCACCAGTAATTCCAGAAATTTTAGAAACAGATGCTTCAAAAATAGGCTGGGGGGCTTCCATGGGACATCAAAGTTTAAGTGGCTGTTAGAAGCTGTCAAATCTCTTTAAGCATAAACAAGCCGGAGTTCCTATCAATCTGGAGAGCACTCAAGAAACTTCCTGCTGAAGAGGCTTGCTGCACACAGCAATTGATAGACAACAACACGGTAGTGTTCTGGCTTGCAAAGCTGGGGATTTGTTGTTAGGAAAGGAGATAATACTAGCTGTAAATATTTGACAGCAATCGGAAAATGTAGGAAAGGTGATATGGTGCTTGGCAAGTGACTTTTTCAGGAGGCTGCTTTGAAATAATAGCTTTTGCTCCAAGTGGATTGAAGTGGGAACTTTGCCTAAACTAGCAAACTTTGTAGCAGAGATTCACCAGCAGCAGTGGAAGCAGCCGTGTATATATATGGCTCTGGTGCTTGTAACTACTGTCATGTTAGAGATTAGGTGGGAGATTATCTTCCTATTCATGTGTATGCTACAACTCCACTGTGGCTGCCATTGGGATTCTGTGAAACATTATTGTTGTACCATGGTTGTGCCTGCATGTCTGGTTCCCTTTTTATGCCTAATTGTTTTAAGGCTGATTTTATGTAGTCATTACATTAACGTGATGAAGTTTACTGGTAGGCATGTCTTTATTTGAAAGGAGGACAGCGATTCTTTGAAAACCGTAACATTGTCCCTTTTCCAGCAGGGAAGGCTATTAATTCACATTAGGTGCATGATTTAGGATTGGTACTCCTGGCCACAAGCAAATTCTTACGTGGTGATGCAGGGAGTTGGGCCCAGTTTTGGAGAATAATTCAAGCAGATGTCTTTCAGTACTCTTTTTCTTCCGTATCAGATTACAGTTATTTGGAAGCCTGGGTTGTTCACTTTGACTCTGTTTGGGATTTCCTAAATACAGTGGCTGCTCTATTCTAATTCTGCAGGAATTGGAGTATGTCGTCCTTCAGAATAAACTCATGGGCCAAGCTAGCAAAAGCCACTGATTTATTTTGGAATATATCTCCTTAGTCAGCCAGTCTTTCAGGACGTGAAGCTGAAATGGTGACTGTCTGAGCACCAGGTGAGGAGGAATCCAACCGATCATGAATTTTTCTTGTCAGCTAGAACAAAACTATGTTTAGGAGACTGAATTTGCTGATCTGTCAGGGTTTGTTTTATTCTGTGATATTACTGTATGGTCTCTGTATTTTTGATGTTCCTGCATCAAGTGCTGTTAATAAACAAAAAAGCTGCAGAAATGTTTGAAAGAGTATGAAAATGTTTTGGAACTAACAAGATTCCTGGTCAGCTTTGTCACTTGGTCACTTTATGCTGAATTTTCTGTTGGTTGTTTTGGACACTAACTTTTAAGATTCTGCCTCTAGATGCAGAGGTATTACCTCCAGAATGCTGGAGTATGGATGCTGGTTAAGTATAGCACTACTAATAAGAATTTTTTTATTGAATAACTGCAGAAGAATATACAGTTGATGATGTTCATGTGCTAATGAATCCAGAATGTGTAAACAAGACTGACTGTAGAATTAGTTCATGGTAGAAGAAAAGAAAGTTAATAATCAGTTATGTTAATATTGAACTTGTGAAATTGTATTATGCACTAATAAACTTTAGCTTAATACTGTAGCTTTTACAGTTATTTAGTCTGTTGGACTATTTGACAATGACTGAAACTTACTTGTTTGGATTGATTTCTGTAATTTTAGTTTTTATAGATTCCAGATACTATATTAGCATGGCTTGCTAATGGGTTTTCTTGATCTTACACAACACATGGGGAGAGGGGGGAAAGATTATTAGTATGTCATTCATAAAGGCATAATTACATACGCAGATACAACTATCACTTTTGTTTGACCTTGAATTGGACACTTTCAAAAAGGAATAAAATTGTTGTTTTTAACTATAGAACACAATTATTGGCATTCATTTATGTATTTCCACTTGACCAGGAGGCCAATCTTGAAATATTTGAATGTAAACATATTTGCACATAATAATTTTTTTTTATTTACTTGCATTTAACTCTTAAATTGGTGTTGCAGTAAGTAGTCGTTTCCACTGTGATTTCTAAATACAAGTCACTATTAATGAGCAACTTCTTTTAAAAAAAGAGGTAAGATAATTACAGAATCACAGAATTAGTAAGGTTGGAAAAGACCATAGAGATCATCGAGTCCAACCTATCACCTGTTACCTAACCTGTTGTCATCCTGCTACCAACACACCATCCTACCAATAACACAGTACCCTAATATCTAGGTCATGCTGCTAAGTACAGCATCCAACCTATTCTTATATACATCTAGGGACGGTGACTCCACCATAATAGATTTGCAAATACAAAAGGAATTATTGTTGCAGTTCTCCCTGTTTTCACAAGTGGACGATGGATTCCTGAACACTGTAAGAATAAAGAGATTGGGGGTTTCTTTCATCTTTTGCAACTTTTATGTTTAATTTTCCAGTGATTTTTTGGTGGATTTCTGAAGGATTGATCCCAGTGCATCTCTTTTCCCTTCTTTATTCCTTCTTGGGTCTCCGTTCTTAAGCTTCAGGAAGACTGAGTAGAGGCCAAAATCTAGTGGAGGCTGCATGAAATCTTGCAGGAAGTGGAGAGAGCAGAAGACTGTTCTTGTCCTGAGAACAGTTTGGTGTGTCAATAGGGGAAATATTAAGTTGTGCAAGTATAATTCTTGCATTTTTCATACTTCTGGTCAGCCCAACCCCTTCTTATCTTTGATATAGGGGTATAAAACATTTAGGTCAGTGAGAGTTTTTCAGGTGTCACAAGTAAAAGTGCACCTGGTGTCACAGGAAAAAAATGTGAGAAAAGATTGCAGGAATAAGGTTTTGAGCTGTCTACATCCCTGAGTCAAAGCTCAAGGCAGACCTTCGTTAGAAGGACATTTTCTTACTACGTACTTGCATCTGAGGGAGCAGTGACGGTGCTAATATTTGCATTAGAGCCATGCCTGCAAGCTGAAGTGTTGTGCCAGCATTGTCCAAAGCTCCAAAAATCCTGTGTGAATCTTTGTGAGTAATGGTCTGTGAACACGCTTTGAAACCTGAGACTTGTGTTTTTGTAAGAAATTTGTGAAGCACAAATAATAAACCCTATTAATATGTAAATATGTAGATGTTAATATTTAGTTTGCACTAATTAATCTACTGCAGGTGGAATGGGGGGACTTTTTTTTTAAACTAAATAATGTTTTATTAAATACAACAAATTTGGCTGTCAAATGAGATTTTATTGTTTGATATGAAGTGAACCCAAATAATTCTATGTATACTTAATAAACTTGGAAAGGTTACTTAAAGAAATTTAATTGAAATCTTAAAGGAAAATAATTGTTATGGATCAAAGTGTGGAAAAGTGGAGAAACTCTTTCACAGTATACAAAACTATGTACGTTCTTGCTCTTTCATTCTCTTTTCTGATGTTTTCTTTCCCTGCCATTTCATAGCAAAAACATGAATGAATGTAAAAGTGTAATATTAGGAAAGAATTATTAATGATTATGGGATGAAAAAATTTTTACTGAATCAGTTTAAGACTGACTGTTCAGTTTTAAGTAATTATGAAATCCTGTGCAAGCTGCAGGGCTCAGAAGGCAGGGCAGGGTGCCTGCTGAACTCCTGAGCAACATTTTGTATTTAAGTAAGTGGACTCATCTTGAGTCTCCACAGTCTCGCTCCTGCTCTCAGAGGTGAGGTCCTGCTTCTCTGGCAGGAGCAGGGCCCTTATTCTCACCTACACAGGGTGTTAGGTTGCTTGTGTCCTGGCAAGCTCAGAGTCAGTCACTGCCCTGCTGCTGTGCTGGGAGGGACTGATCACAGAATCACAGAATACTATGAGTTGGAAGGGACTGATGAGCAGTGTCTTGCTGCTGTGGCAGTGCACACTTATGAGTATTTTGAATGTATCTCTGGGTAAGTATTTAAAGTGCTTTTGCAATACAGTGGGCTGTATAGCAGTTCTGACTACCTTCTCTCTGTGCAGTGCTTCCATTTGCTCTTGTTCGTTTACCTGACATCCTTTCTCATCCTCTACTAGAGGGTATCAAGAGTCCTTCTGACCTGATGCACAATCCATTTGTAGTTTATGGGAGAAACCATGTGGATTAACAGATCTAAATTGTCATATTTACCATTGGACTTAAGCTATTTCAATTCTTTCTTAATATTTGTAATACATTGATCCCTCAGAATTCACTGGGGGTCAGGTCTGGGCAGGTCCCGCAAATTATGAAATCTGTGAAGATACCGAACCCATGAGTATTCCACTGCTCCCCGCCTGTAGCCACACACCCTCCACTAATAAGGTCTGGAGGGGCAGTCCTGGGAGCGTGGCTCGCACTGTAGCACCTCATTAAAGCGGAGGAAGCGCCTTTTGGTACTTCCCAATCACGAAATCCGGAGTCTGGGACATTCTGCTCACGTGCGCGGTCTCACAACTCACAACTGAAAATCCAACTGCGATTAATTGAATCCGCGGATATGCGAGCCGCAAATATGCGGGATCACTGTATATGTCGTCTCACCACAACCAGAGAGATATTTTTCTCCTTTAAAAATGAGTCTTGTCTTAGCCAGAGGGATGGAGGGCAGAAAAACTCCATATTATATTATTCAAATTCAATTTTAGTGTCAAGGTTTTTCTGCCTTTGATAAGTTATATTTGAAGTACCTGGGAATATAGAAAACCAGTTCCTGGGCGATGATAAATGCTTTCTTCTTTTTTTGTATTTTTTAAAGGAATTTTGCCTGATACAGAGAGTGTTAAAAAAATCCCAAACTATTAGAGATTGTATTTTGGATAAATATAAAACTGTTTTATCCAAGTAAGTAAAAAAAGCCCAAAAACCCCAAAACTTTGCAGACACCCAGTGGGCTCTATACTTATTTTTTGCTTCTACAAAGATTTTGTTAGAACTCCAGCATTTTTGAGAAATTCTGTACAACCTTTTAAATGGAAATGTCTTGACATTACATTTCTCCCTAAGTTATCAAAGGAAACTTTTTAGCCTTAAGCCAAATTTTTTGGCACATGCAGGAGAAGCAGTAACTTCTTGATTTATTTTCCACAAATTATCTTCTGACCTCTGTAAGCTTTTTTAATATGTACACTATTTGGAAACATAAAGAGTCTTATTTTGTATTTTTTTAAATAGTAACTATTACTTTTGGAGCTGTAACTTTCTTAGAGACAGTGAAGGAACTTGTTTGTCATTGTAACTTAGGGTATTGATAAATCCTTGTGAGGTGCAGTAAAGCATAGAAAACTTTTTTGAGTTCTGAAGTTAAGGAGCAAACTATATCAATGTTTAACTAAAACCCCAACTTCTTCAAAGAGACAAACAGATCCTTAAAATATCCTGCTAATATGAGGTAATTCCCTTCCCCTTACTGAACTTGCTAACTAGTTTTTAGTCCATTTAATCTAATGTTGCTCATGAACTTAGAGCTGTGATACAGAATGATTCAGTATAGGCAGAAATGGTGATGGGCATTATACCGTTTGATCTTCCCTAGTTTTTTGCTTCTTTTGAGACTGCAGATGAAGAGTAGTGACCATCATGCAACTTAAGACAGACTGCGAAATGAATCTTTACTGAAGTTTTAAAACAATAAAGCAGTAGCTTAATCACAGATGCAGCTCTTTAAATATTTATGCAATAAAAAAATATGCCTGATATACAAGATGTGGTTGGTCCCTGTAATTATTTCCTCCTCAGGCAGCAGATCTAGCTTGCTCTGTGGGCACAAGGGTATGTAATGTACAGTGACAGGATATTTTCCTGTTTCATAATGAAACCAATTCTAGTTTGAGTGAAATTAAGAGATCCCTTTTTTTTTTCTTTCTTTCCTAGGAGGAAAACTGTGGTCTTATGTCAGTAAGTACTTAAACAGAAGTCCCGAAGAGAGCTTTGAAATTCCTGAATGCAGGACATCTAATTCAACTAAAATTTATCTGGAGCAACCAACACCTAGTCCTAAGGAAATTGGTAGCAGCACCGATTCCAGAGAAAGCTATGGAGAGAGCATGCTGAAGGTGGTCCCACTGAAGAGCAGCCTAACACCAAGCTCTCAGGATGACAGCAGCAACCAGGAAGATGGCCAAGAGAGTTTGAAGTGGATGGACTCAGGATCCAGCTCAGAAGAAGAGTGCACTACTAGTTATTTAACGTTATGTAATGAATATGGGCAAGAAAAAATTGACTCGGGCTCACTAAATGAGGAACCAGTGGCTAAACCAGGGAGTGAAGGTCTGCATACCAAAACTAGAAGTTGCTTACAGGAATGCAGTGTTGTTAGCGGTGATGGCTTTACCTCTCAGATTGCACCTCAGGAACGAAAGCTCTTCATCGATGATGGTGAGCCAGAAATAGCTAGCCCTACTAGGATACTGGACTCATTAACTAAATCAAAGAACAGCCCCATGGAACTCTTCAGGATAGACAGCAAAGATAGCACTAGTGAGCTCCTGGGGCTTGATTTTGGAGAAAAATTATATAACCTGAAATCGGAGCCTTTAAAGCCGTTGTTTTCTGTCGCAGATCATGACAGAAGCGTGGATACCTTAGAAAACAAAATGAGTGTGAGACCTCATGACACCATAAGCAGGGGATCAAATGACTCTGTGCCTGTTATCTCCTTTAAGGATGCTGCTTTTGATGATGTAAATAGCATTGATGAAGGAAGGCCTGATCTCCTAATAAACTTACCTGGTATGTCTGATGAAGCAGAAGAGGCAGCAGTGTCAAGGCCAACAAAGTTTACAAAAACTGATAGGGATGTGTTGGAAGTAAAGTTGTTAGAAACACCTGATGTCTTGCAGTTAAATAATTCTGCAGAGCCATGCAAAGCATTTGATCAAGAGCCAAATCATGTGGCACCAGAAGTGGGTCATATTTGCCACAAGGAAGCAAATGGACAAAGTGGTGTCACTCAGGAAGCTCTTGGGACCCTCTTCACATCTGATGAAGAGGTTGGTAGTTCAGAAGATGGGCCTTTGTTTCAAGGTCTTGAAGCCTGCTCCTTAAAAATGGCAAGCAAAGAAGAAGGTTTATTTGTTTCCAACCCACCCTCAGTTGGTCAAGATGTTAGCTTGGACAGAGACATGTTAAGAAATGAAGCAGTGTTACTGTTTTCCAATCAAACTGAAGACATTGGGAAAGAGAAAACAGACTCCACTTTGTCACCAGCAGCTGAAAGAGAAACAACAGCACGAAAGAGGCAAGACAGAATAGCAGGACCAGGGGAGAAGGAAATACATCAAATTTTTCAGGACCTCGACAAAAGATTAGCAGTAACCTCCAGGTTTTATATCCCAGAGGATTGCATTCAAAGATGGGCAGCTGAAATGGTTGTAGCCCTTGATGCTTTGCATAGAGAAGGAATTGTGTGCCGCGATTTGAACCCAAACAACATCTTATTGAATGATAGAGGTCAGGAACTTTTGCAAATGCATTTCTTTTTATTCGCTGTTGCTTCCAATTAACTGAGTAGGCGTTTTATCTTGTAATTAGTATCTTCATTTCCTGTCTAGAGCTTCATTATCAGTGCAGCAAATTCACCCCCAGTAATAGCTTCTAGTACTTAATGATGCCATTATTCTTAATGATACTGTTTTTAGCTACAAAAGGAGTAATTACAGTTCACTTCTGCAGAAAATGGAAGGGAAAAATGTTTTGATTTCTCCTGTCGTTTTGTTTTTAGGACACATTCAGCTAACGTATTTTAGCAGGTGGAGGGAGGTTGAAGATTCCTGTGACAACGATGCCATAGAGAGAATGTACTGTGCCCCAGGTTAGAGCAATCACCTACAATGTTTCACTTGGAAAGTAGATTAGCAGCTTTCATTTTGTCGTGCAGTCTCTGTAGCACAGAACTCAAGATCATACAGTATCCGAATTGTCTTTGCTTTTTGCCTGAATGTCTTAAAAAGCTACAGAGCTCATAACTGCTTTATTGTTGAACTGTGGTGGTGTTTGTTATGTCGTTTCCATAAAGTGTAATTGTATTGATTGTCTTGTTTAAGCAAGTTTTAAGGAATGTTCTGTTTTCCTGCAGTTATTTGCTGTGAGTACATCTTGGTAACTGAAAAGATGACACCAATAGCCTTAAAAATAAAAAAATTTATATTTGTAAAGAATAGGGGGGGGAGGGGGGTGTGTGAGCAGAGAACCATAGTGGTTTGAAAAACCCTAATAGGATCAGAGATGCCTCTGACATTTTTATGAGCTGCATTGGGCTTTGAAATAGTTTAGAGAGCTCTTTTCTTAGAATCCCTTTCATCAATCATGAGGGTGATAAAATCAATATCCCTTGTAACAAGGATGGCACTTGAAAATGAGCCCTCCTTTTTTTCTTTTTCCAATTTATTTTCTGCTAATACCGTGATCAAATGGTAGTGACAGCCAAAAACGAGGTGTTTCACTTATAGCTTCATATTTAAAAAATTTCATAACTAGCTTATAAGAACTACTTTGGGTTGCAATTACTAATTTTTTATTCTGAATTTGAAACGCCAACATAACTTTCTGCTGAGCAGGTGGTCTGGCCAAACATCGAAGCTTGGCATGCAGATAGTCCTAAAGTTCAGAGTCTGCAGGTGTGCTCAGAATAGTTTATTAAAAGAGTTACTTGCAGTAGAAGTTCTGAACTTACTTTGACATCAGATGTTTATTTTGTCCTATAGAATAAATTTTGTCCCACAACTGAAATGCGTGTGAATAAAGGTGGTAGGATTCCAACAAAAATTTCAATGCTGGCTTCTTGAGATAAATAGTAAATAAAATCTTTTTTTTTTTTATCCAGGTGCAAGCCAAAAGGGCAGGTATTACAGAAAATAATTCTTTTTACCTATCAAAGCAAATCCAACACCTTTATTCTACCCTCACAGCACTTTAATG
>WEKX01025674.1:53449-66705 GCA_013390025.1 Pitta sordida | reverse complement strand
GCAAATATTAGATCTGTTCAAGGTGGATGAATTTATGCTGCTCTATTATTCCTACCTTTCACATTTCTTGATCCTATTTCTTGGTCTCAGCAAAGCGTACCTGTAGTTTAGTGTAGCTGTTAGATGTTAGTTTCTGTGTATGAGAGTAATACNCCTCCTTTTTTTCTTTTTCCAATTTATTTTCTGCTAATACCGTGATCAAATGGTAGTGACAGCCAAAAACGAGGTGTTTCACTTATAGCTTCATATTTAAAAAATTTCATAACTAGCTTATAAGAACTACTTTGGGTTGCAATTACTAATTTTTTATTCTGAATTTGAAACGCCAACATAACTTTCTGCTGAGCAGGTGGTCTGGCCAAACATCGAAGCTTGGCATGCAGATAGTCCTAAAGTTCAGAGTCTGCAGGTGTGCTCAGAATAGTTTATTAAAAGAGTTACTTGCAGTAGAAGTTCTGAACTTACTTTGACATCAGATGTTTATTTTGTCCTATAGAATAAATTTTGTCCCACAACTGAAATGCGTGTGAATAAAGGTGGTAGGATTCCAACAAAAATTTCAATGCTGGCTTCTTGAGATAAATAGTAAATAAAATCTTTTTTTTTTTTATCCAGGTGCAAGCCAAAAGGGCAGGTATTACAGAAAATAATTCTTTTTACCTATCAAAGCAAATCCAACACCTTTATTCTACCCTCACAGCACTTTAATGCAAGAACAAGATAATTGGGGAATCCCAGCAATTCTGCTGGTTGTTAAATAGAAATGTGTCCTGCTTGCCAACATGCATGACAACCTGTTAGAGGTGTTTTCCTGCCTCCCTAACCCAGCCTCCAACAAAGTGCTCCCTAGCTGAGTAGTAGCAAAGATGGAAGTGCAGCCTTTTCCCACCCTGTCATCATTAATGAGCTGTGAAAGTCAAAGCTTAATTTTTCTGTACTTTAATGAGGATCCGAAGAGAGGCTTTTTTTGCCCCCTAAGCCCCAACCAGCCAACTCCTGCAGTAATTAAGTGTTTAGGGAGCAGTTGGAATAATATTTAGAAGTCCCCAAATGCAANAACTTAGCACCACAAAATATATTTTGAAGTCAAGTGCCATTCTGTTATGAGCAATGATTCAATCATGGTGCATAGCTGAGTCCAAAGCAGCATTTTTACCAGAAGCAGTAGTTTCTGATAAATATTGCTTTTTATCAGTGTTAAAAAAATAATCATGTTAATGAGATTTCTCTAGGTTCTAATATTACAGGGAAAAAAAGCCTTATTTGGATATTCATTTTTTTTATTTTAAGGAGTGTAACATGTCACCACTTTATTATGATGGCATCCTCAAGCTACTTCTTGGAATAACGTTTTTGAAATGATACTTGTTCTTCAGTTCAGTACACTAAGAGAAACTGGCGCATCTGGAGAGTTTTATATTATTTTAAAGTTGCTTTTTAAAACTGATTATAAATGTTTCTCACAACTTGGGGTTTTTTTTCTGCTTAAACAAGGGCCGTAGTTTTGTAGAGGTGAACAAGTCAACTTCACAAGATTTCATCTTATGAATGACCATAATATGTACAACATAGTGACTAAATAAAATGACTCAAAGTGAGTCCAGCATGCTTTGAATTTTACCGGGGTTTTCAGTATCATGTGCTAAATTGTCCTACCTCTGGGTTGAAAGCCTTCCCTCTCCTTTTCTCTCCTGGCTGAAGGATGAAGTGAAACTTGACTTGTAAAATTTTGTCTCCACGTGCTTAGCTTGGTGTGTGTTTTAAACAGTTTGAGATAGAATAGGATTTGTATATGGTAACTTGTACGCTACCCGATTTCAACATTTTGTTATTTAAGTAAGTGCACTCTTTAAAAATGTACCGGAAGGGGAAGGTGTATCTTTTAGGGTCTGGTTTTGGAGACTGAGAAGAACTGATGAGTCCAGGACTGCAGTTCTTTTTTTGCATTGATTTTTGAGGCAGAAAAAGGTGAGGATGAATGTGAAATTTAAACAGATTGTAGGCTATTCCAATTTAAAATAGGTATGAGGTTTTATTGCAGAGTTATATGAAAATTGTAAAAACATATTTGAAATTGTTGTATCTTTTAAATTGCTGAAGTTTCAGGTGTTACCTTTTTACAGTGTAAGTTATCAAGTGTTTTGCAGTGAAGTGCATGAAGATGAATTTAAATCTTAAGTTGTTTTTAGTTGAAGGAAAACAGTGTTAATTCCACAATTTAGGTATCAGAAAGTAATTCTTAGAGGAGGTAGGGATAATAATATATTCATGTGGAAGTTTTTCAGATGTGGGGATAATAGAGTTCCATCTATGTGGTTCTCCTTTGCAGAATCTAGGATTTTGTCTTTAAGGCTTTCAGTACACCGGAGTGTACCTTGCATTAAAGCAAAGCAAGGTGGTATTGGTACAGAAACAGTGATCAGATCCCTGCCACGGTGAATAGCAGGAACTTGCTCAGCTCTTGTTATCCTACGAAAAAGGGAGAGGCAATATGTTGAAAAGACATTATGCAGTGTGTATATAAAATGATAGAACAACGGCAAACTTTATAAATGCAAAAGTGTCAAAAAGATGAGGGAAGAGGTAGTTAAAAAGCTGCATACTGTTCCCTGCAAGCAATATAATTACTTTTGTATGAAATAGCAATCATCATAAATTAAAAGCACGGCTGCACCTTTTGCAAGAAGGAGCACTTCTCCACTGTTGACGGGAGGTGGCATTGTACCATTCATTAATGGATTTTGCTGTTGCACTTGCTGGCGCTAATTTGCCTAAGTTCTCCTAAGAACTGGAGACGGAAGATGCAGTTCCCTTGTAATGATTTGCATATCAAAAATTGTACTCGCAAGCTCAGAGTTGTGATATGTTATAGTGCTGTTGAATCTGTTGGTAAAGTAGGATAAGTCTACTGCTGTGTGGTTCTACTCAATTAAAAAAATATAAAAGTTCATGCTGAAATAACTAGGGCAACAACAAAGCTGTCTGCAGATGCTTAAAAGTAGTGCCTGTGCTATACTTTGATTAATGGCCAAACTAAATCTTTGCTGTTCACCTATGATAAGTCAAACGTTGTTTCGCTAACTCACAAGGGAAATGACAGATTATAAATCATCCCCTATAAACTCAACACCATTTCAATTAAAACTATGGGAGTTTTAGCCAGGAATAACCTATTTGCTTTTAGCGAAGAAATTAAGCACTTGTAACTGAGAATCTCTGTTGCATTAATATGACTAAGGTGACTGTCATGAGGTTTATGTGTGTTTTCCTTTAACTTTTCATTTAACTAAACCTTTTTATAGAGATTTTGAATGTTTTAAAGTGTGCTAAGCAGCTGATGTCTGAATACAAAGTTATTAGCAGATCAGATGAGAATGATTCACTTCTGTTTAAACAGCCCTTTGCTCTCCATGCCCCCTGAGAACTCTTATCACATATTTGTCAAAAAAATCCCCACAAAAACTAACAAAAAATCCCTTGCATTATCCACCTGCCTGGTGGCTGATAGTATCAGCAATGTATCTCTTTATCTCTTGGTTAATGTGCCTTGGTATTCTGAAGGGGGGAAAATTCCAGTAACAGATTCAATTTACATGGACAGAAACTTGAGCAAATGCCAGCCTAGCAGGGGGGCCATTATTCTGCTCTATAAATAAGTTTAAAAAAGAAACACACACACAAACCTGTGAATCAACATGTTTTGGTCTAATTGAGGGAAAAGCAAGACAGATGAATTTTGAAATGCAAATGATCACCTTCTGTTATTTAAGTATCGGTTTTGCCAACATTGTGATCTTAAAGAGTTGTTAACTTTTAAATGCAGTAATTGTGTTCCACTCTTGATTTTTAAAATCAAATTGGTAACTTAAAAAAAACCCCAAACCCTTCATAGTATGCTTAGTACTTGCGATATAAACAAAATTTGTCTTCAGCCGTAGCCTGGTCAAGACTGTCTTCAGCTAAAACAGACTGAACTGAGGGTTTACGTAAAGTCCTTTTTCTGCTAACCTGTGAAGTGTCATGTTGTGGAAGCGGCTTGCTGGTCTAACATCTTGTGTAAATGTGATGTGTGAATGAGATGTTTTATTTACGCTCTCCCAAGTTCTTGTTCCAGCAGCAGGGATGCCTTCTGTTGCATCCCTGTAGTGTTTTTGGAGGATGAGATTTCAGAACTGGGCTGCCTCTAGTGTCTTTTTTCTTTCTTGTTTAAACAATGAATTTTCACCAGACTGTGTTTACTAAAAACTAGAGATTTACTGCTTGAGATCCTAAAGCCAAAGGGAGCTTAGCTTCATAGAAAATGTAAGTAGGAAACTGGCCATCAGTAATGCATTGTATTATTCTGTTGCTTTCATAAACTGTGTGCTATAATCAAGCCTTATTTACGGAAACTAGCCTTTACAGAAACCCACACACAAATGTATGGTAAATTTGGTTTTATCTAATCTGCTGTTACTTGTGCACAATGCAAGACCTAAGCAAAAAGAAGGCGTTGTGTATAAAGGATTTTGTTCCAAAAAAGAAGACAAAAATGTTTCAAAGTGCAACCTGATTTTTGTATTCCCGAATGAAGATGTGACTTCTGCTCTTAAACAATTGTAAATACAGATGCAAAGTGCAGCTGAGAACCTAAAATATATGGCATGAAAATAGAAATTGCTAGGTTGCTATTATCAGCGCTCATGCTATAATTTTTATTTACTGAATAAGGAAAAAAAATATTTGCCTCTGTTTACCAAATAGACATTTGATGCTGGAAAACCTGCATGTTATTTGTGTATGTGTTTTTCAGTTGGAGTTTTCAGGCACTCATTAAATCTGCTGTTCTGTATTATAGTAATTTAATTTGAGTAGATTGTTTAAGAAGCAAAATAACTGTGGTAGATTAAAGTGCAATTGACCCTGAGAGATATCGAGGGGTGGGCTGGTCTCATGGTTATAGTGTAAGACTGGACTTCCACTTCTTATCTCTGACTCTGTCTTAGTTTTGTGTGACATTAATGTCTCAGGATAATCCCCAAAAGGAAAGAAAAATACTGGACAGGTGAAGGAGTTTGGGCATCAAAATAAAAAGGATGGCTTAGCTGGATTTGAAAAGCCCTGGCAACAGGAAACAGGACTAAAAATTACCATGAAAAATAAATGGCTAGAGTGAATAATGAGGAAAGGTCTGGAGGTGCAGAAAAAGTACTGATTATTGTGAGTCTAGGAGTAACAGTTTTAAAAAAACTATTTGGAGTGGGACAGCTCTCCAGAGACATCTGAGGATCCCACAGAAAACAGTGACAGCTGACTGGCCCCAGGATCCCCAAATGTCATGAACTGGGAGTAGGCAATTTAAAGCATAGGTTTGGGAAAGAATCAGGTGTTTTCTGAAAAGAATCTGATGTGGTTTGTCACTCAGGCTTGTAAATACACTCAGGCTTGTAAGAAATGCATGTTCTTTTGGTTTTTCATAGACTCTGCAACTAGAATAAGCAGTAAGATGTACCAAGGCGGTCGATTTGTAAAAATCTGGCATTTTAGTCTGGGTGATATGAAAGTCAGTTGCTAGCTGTTGAAGAAACTGTGCTTTATCTGTGGTTATTTGTGTTTTCTTATTATTACTGATTATTATTACAAATGTGGCTAAAACTTGAAGATAGTATCGAAGATACCTTGTGAAAATAAATGGACCTGGGTGAAAGAAAAAGTGTTTGCTTTTTTTTGATAACAGAGCAGTAATAAGTTTCTTTGTTTCTTATGTCACATGATTTAGAGGAAGTTTTGATTCCATTGTGGGCTGCTAAAAGAAAGAAAGCACCCAGTTCTCTCTATTACTTTTTCACTTTTTTTTTTTTGTGACATGAGGACATTTCTTGCAGAGAGGAACATAGTTGCTCATGTTTTTCAACAACTTTAAGATGAAACATCCTATTTTCATACTCCATTTGATCTTAGCAGATGTTCTTTGGAATTGCCTCACTACTTTATTGTTTAAAGACCATGATAAACTTCTTATACTCAACTATACATGGTTCAGTTCTGTGTTTTATAAATTGCTAAAGCATTTTAGGCAAAGCATTATGGCCAGATTGCTTGTGTGATGTGTTATTTAGTGACTGTAGCTTATGGTAACTTGGTTGACTGAGTCTGCTGAGAGTAAATTACGTTGGACTCATTTTACTTGATTCTTTGCAAATGGTTCTTTACATACATAGATGTCAAAATATGATAAAATAGCAATCTTTTAAAATCAAATGAGTGTAAAGTAAATAGATTTTCCAAAGTGTCTCTAGTGGTTTTGCATGGAATGCTTTTTATCTTAATGGCCAAAAAAGGGGAAAACTTTGTGTATATTTTCAGGATGTTGAACAAGTCCAGTTCCTTCTGAACAGTTTCAGACCTGATGGTAGCTCATATGGGTTTCCTTGTTTTCTTATCAGTGCAGAAATGATACTTGGAAGTACAGTGTCTCTGCTTGAAATGTGAGATAAGGGAAAAGGTTAGGGTTATTTGGATATTACAGTTTGTCCTACAAAGTTTTTGAGTAAGATTTTGTTCTTGGTGATTCACAAGCCATGTGGCCCGAGTTGCACAGTGAAAGTCTTAAGTTCTCCTTTAAGCCTGGCTTCTTTTATGTAAACTAGTGTTTTTGTGGTGGTCGTCAGGCCTGATTGTCAGCCTTGTAGGAAACTGGTTTTGGAAGAAAATGTTGCAGGTGTGGTAGGAAAAACCTTTGAAATCTTTCAGTGTGAACGGTGTATTTCAAGTTAAGGTGCTGTAGAAAGAATGAGAAAATGCCCCTTGGTTTCCCATCAATGACTTTATTGAGGGTGTGTGTTCAGGAGAGATGAAGTTCTGCTTTTTACTTTAGAACTGGCACTTCAGTTTAAAATACAGTGTTGTCAGCTGTGTATCCCTTACCAGGAAGTAAGGTATTACTGTGTATGTTGCAGATATTGAGATAAGTATAGAAACCGTAAAGAAATGGCCTTTTAGTTGAGACCAGCTGCTCTGGAAAGAGGACAATACAGGACAATATAAGGCAGTGAGTGTGTTTACCTGTACTCTCAGTCTCTGTCTAAACCTGATAGAATTTTACAAATCTTCCCTTTGGTTATCCCAACGACTGCTGTTGGAATTGCTTTTGTGCAGGAATTTAGCCCTGCTGTTGACTTGTGCTAATTGGTGCTGGATGTCATGTCTGTACATCAGGAAGATAGAAAGAGGAAAACTCTCCCTTTAATAAAATTGCAGTTAAGTTAGAAGAGCTACTGACTTCCCCCCCCCCCCCCCCCCTTTTTTTTTTTTTTTTTTNCCCTCCTTTATTATATTTCTCTGATTTAAAAGGATTTTGTATCTGAGGATGATATAAATGCTTTTTTCTGCAAATTCTGTACTTTTAGAAGAACCAACACCGTGCAAATGTGTGCACACATTTATTTTTGTACAGATCTGGATAAGGTCCTTGATTTCAAGGTTCATGAAGGAAAGATTTGGCACAAATATTTCTGTGTTGGTCACTTAAGCTTATGTGTCACTACCATTTATAGTCTAAATTACTTCGCTGATGGATTGAGATGAAAATGTTTTCTTAGTGAAGGCAGATATTGTAGTTCAGATTTATTGCAATATTAAAGCTTTAAAAGAAGTATATGCCCTGTATGGTATATTACATTAACCAGCTACTCCGTGTCCCTCAAAAGCACTTCATAATCCATAGTTTCTAAATTTTCCCATGATGTGTAGTCAAGATAAAATGCAGTAATATTGATGTGGTATTATGATCCACATATTGCATCAGAAGTAATGTGACCTGTTTGAAGTAAGGAAATGTAAACAACACATGTTTATTTGTAGTACACGCTTTATTTTTTTTTAATTAAAACATTTATGTTAACCTGAGATAAGGAATCTTTGGAACCTAGAGAAAACACCAGGAAAGCAGACGTTGCAAAATAGGAAAAAGTTTGAGTTGAAATTTAGTTTTTGTAAAAAAGGATACTGAGGTGTTCCCCTCAGCTGAGTTTTCCAGTTTCTTTTCTGTGTTGGTTCAGATGACTTGTTGTGCAGTTTCAGCTGTGTACATGAGAACCCGGACAAAGCTCTTCAGCCCTGGGAGAAATCTGTGTTATTTGATTGTTCTCAGTTTATCGCATTTGTGTCATTTTCATGATGATCAAAAGTAGATGGAAGAGCTCAGTGCTTCTCTCTTAAGAGAACTGTAGTGATATTGGTTTTGTCTGGGCATATATTGAGCATTCTTACAGTTGAAAAGATGAGCCTGAATTTTGGAGAAGTGGACTGTAGTTTACTTTTTGACTCTTGCTCTGTCCATTTTCTTCATCAGTGAAGAACATTATTTCCTGTAATGAACAGTGTATGACTCCGTCAAAGTAGACAGCGTAACTTTCATGCTTCAGAGAACTATATCAGCATCTGTGATTGACAACATAAAAGGAAATAATACTGAAACCAAGAAATTTTTGTATTTTGTAGAATTTCTTTTCCCTGTGCTCTGAATGATGTTTTTTTCATGTTTACAATACAGTCGGCCCTCTTGCACTTCACACTCCCTATATTGTGGCTTCAGATCTTAATGGCATGATTTTTTAGTGATGAAGGAGACCTGTTTTCGCAACTGTGCATGCACGACCTGCTGCAGTGGCGGCGCAGACGGTGGCGTGGGCGGCAGTGGCAGCGGTGGCAGCGCGGCCGCCATTCAATGTGGAAGTAGGGCTTCGCGGACTCTGACTAAGACCGCGGGTCTGTGATATAGGAGACCTGACTGTATTTTTTCTATTCGGCTGTAAATCATAAGGTCAATCACCACTGAATGTCTTTGGGGAAGAATGTATCATCTCCATTTGTGGCAGTGTTCTAAAATTTAAGATGTGTCAATATGGGAAAGCTAATGGTAGTATAGGAACTGAGAATGTAGTAGTCAATTTTAATTAATCTTTGGCTGTGCTGTCCTTATTCTAAAATAAGCGAGGAATTCAATTAAAAAAAAATCTTCCCTTGTTGGGAAGAAAGCTCCCTTAGAGTAGAATATCCACATTGCAAAGAAAACTCTGCTCTAAACAAGTCGAAAGTATTTGGGTTTATATTTACATTCCATTCCTGTTATCTTGTTCTTGATTGTACATTATTGGAAGATACAGCACTAGGAAACCACAATCAGAGTGGAAAGAGGCATTTCTATTCAGTAGGTTTCACTGAGAAATGCTATGAACCCTTTTCACCAGCTGATTTGTGTGGAAAGGCCCAACTTTGGTGGTGTTTTTCTTGTTGTTGTTGGGGGGTTTTTGTTTGTTTTTTAACTTTTGGTTTTATTTGGTTTGATTTGGGTTTTGTTGTGGGGTTTTTTGTTTGTTTTGTCTTTTTTTAAAGTACAGTTATCCAGAAAGTTTGCCTTTCTTGAAGGGCCTTTAAATTACAAGAACAGATTTTGATTTTTACACAAATTCTCTCAATTTGCCATAACTTCAGCTTCATCTAGATGCTTGCCTGGAATCTTAAAGCATTTTATAAATGCATGTAATCATGCTGATACAGTTCCTCATGTGGTTGCTGTTACATCTTTGTAAAAGTTTCTTGATGGTGATAGGAGTATTCATCTGTAAGGAGCAGAATAAATTCTGATTTGTGTCACCCTTAAAGTGATGTATTGGTCATTCAGAGGCCATTAACTGTAGTTCACTTTTCAATGTGAGGGGTGACCTACCTAAAGAAATAATGTGTGAGCCATCCCTCCTTGTTGCTCTTGCAACAGCAACCTCAAGGTAGTTCTATAAGGTGCTGAGCATCTTCCAGCTTGTGTCGCAGCTGCCCGAGGGGCCAGTCCTCTGTACATCCCTGTGCTCAGCGTGTGTGTGCTCCTCTGCATCTGTGGAGGGTTGGGACTAAAGCCTTCCTCTCCCTGACCCTGCAGTGTGACTAATCTGTAGTTCTCCTTGGCTGTGCTCATGCTAAACTCCATAAAATGATGAGCAAGATTTTTCCTCATATGCTGCAATGCTTTTCACGACAACATCTATGTGACTGTATGCTAATTGTTGTCCTCTGCTGGGAAGCTGGTGTGTGGCTTTTGCCACCAAAGCTATTTTAGTGCAGCTTCTACAATTTTTTGACAGTCAAAATGAAGATTTCATCTTCATTGCAATCTGTTTTTCTGCCTGTTTTAGTGCAGGCAGCGTGGTCTGTTTGTATTTAATAATTTTTGTAGTTTAAAGCCTGAGTCAGTGAAAGCCGATTTTTCTTCATGCATCATGCTACTGGATGCATGTATATATATGGCAAGGGACTCTATCCACTTCCATCTTCCTTCTCCAATGTTGCTTATGCATGTACAGTGATAGTAGTGTTTGGTGCTTGCTGGATGCTAGGGAAGACAACTTTTCATACCGAGGTACACTTTAGGCTGAGCTGTCACAACATGCAGTTACTGGCTGAGGTTATGCTGTGTGAAGGAGATTTAACATGTCTACCTGAGACCAGAGAGGCTATTGTGGAAAGCCTCCCGTGGTGATCCCAGTAAGATGGTGTGGATTAGCCACGAGGCAAATCTTACCCTCTAAGACATAATTAAGGGATGCAGTAGACTTAGTACAACTTCCCTTGTGCTGCTTATTTGGGTACTTCAGGCTGCTCTGGTCAGTCCAGCTCTTCTGACCACGCTAAATTATCTAAATATGTTTTGCTTTACTGTCTGTTGCTCTCCAGTTTTGCCTAGTATATAAGAATCAGAACTGTAATGTCTAAAAGTCTTGAAAGTGCCTATGTATGCATGGAAAAGGCAAATTATGCATGAAATGTATAGTGCTGCTTTGTTTGAACAATGCAATCTGTAGGTGGCTAAAGGGCTAAGTAAATTGCAGGCATAATGAAAGCTCTGTGGTATTTAGTATATGTTCTGTCAGCATTAAACAGTCACCTTGTAAATATATGTTAATTTTGAAGGTGTAACTGACCTTTTTAATATTAATTGAAATGTCTCATGTTTAGAGGTTGGTGCTATCCTAGAAGAGACAGAAGCCTGTGACTGGTGGAGTCTGGGTGCCATTCTTTTTGAACTCCTCACTGGGAAGGTAGGACTGGGGCAAGTTACTCAATGACATTGACTTTTTGGCCAGTAGTTTCTCACAAGTGGTCTGCCCAGCTGTGATTCCCTTGCTCGTTGTTCTCAGATGTACTTTGCCAACCTGAGTACTCTCAATTTGCTTTGTTTCCTTGGGACCAGAAAAACAAGGCATGCTGAAGCTTCAGTAGAACAACTTGGTAAAGCCTTATCAAACTCAGGACTCAAAAAGTAACCCAAACCATGCTACCCTGTTGACCACAGTGAAATCAGAGTTTTCTAACACTCTGTACTTCTACAAAAATGGTTTCAGTATTATTTCCTGGCATTGTGTAGATGGCATAAGTTAGTGTTAGACATTAATTTAGTATTTTGGCACAAAGATTGCTCAGCCAAATCAAACTGCTGATTTGTTTACAGTTCTGCATGAAGAAAGCAAAGTCCACCAAGTTCCCAGACTCTTCAAGTTTGAGTAATAGAGCAGAAGCTCTAAGATACAAAGGTTCTAAAGCTCTGTCTCCAGGAGGACTTCAGTGCCTGTAGACATTCCTCCTAGAATCAGCACCTCATACTAGGAAGCAGTGAAGTTTTAGCTGTGTGTGTTAGTTTGCATGCATCCTAGACGATAATCCAACACTATAATTTGAAAATTAATAATTGTGTTGGCCTCCTTTGATATTTTTTTTCCCTTTTCTTCTCCAGTCTCTGGTTGAGTGCCATCCATCAGGAATAAACACTCACACTTCTTTGAGTATACCAGACCATGTATCAAAGGAAGCCAGATCACTGATTCAGCAGGTAAGTGAGGGGAAAATACACATGTAGATGGGACAAATACCTAACTAAGTTGTTCTGGTGAAGTAAATGTAAACCAGAAAGCTGCTGGTAGGAATGTGGACGGCTCTTTTGTCAGTCCTGATGAATTTTGCCCAGTTGTCGTGTTGCATCTGGAAACTTTGACTTCTCCTGTCAGATGTGTCTATAGTAAACTGGAGTGCTTTGCCATTTCTTCAAAGAACAAGCTTGGTGAATGCTGAGTGCTGTGGAAATGCCTGCTGGTGATGCATGAGCATTTTAGGCATTCTTCCCTAAATGCTCATGGAAATATATGTAATGAATTAAACTGAAAAATTTAATGCCAGTTTAGCAAGATAACTAAGAGTACTATGAAACCTGTAACACACTGATTAGAAGTTGTGACCTTGCTTTGGATGCCATTTGTTAGGAAAAGTACTTTAAATTGTGAGTACAGTGACTTTTGTAGTCTAAATATAACTGTTAGGTTGAACAAAAGGCAGAGTAGGAATGTGTAAAATATATACAAACTTCCAGGCTGATACGCCATTTTTAACCTAATGCAAATACAGTTATACCTCCTCCATTGTGAGGAAAGGGACAGGCCNAGAGGGCAGAGACAGCTGCCCCCTCCCAGCACACAGCACTTGTCCCCCCTCGTTTGCCTCACTTTCGTGAGTTTCATTCACTTTCCCGAGTCAGGGACGGGAGAACCGCACCACTATTATGAGCCCCCTCCCCGCAGGGCGGGGTGAGTCCCGCCCCACAGGTACCACGGCACTGCCCCTTGGCAGAGCCGAGTCAAACTGCGCATGTCTCAGCCAGCTCAGCTCGCCGACAGCAGAATCATATTTGCGAAAAAATTGCTTCGCAAATGGACGAGGTCGTGAAGGAGAAGTCGCGATACAGAGAGGATTCACTGTAGTGTTGTCTGATGATTTTAGTTTACTCCTAGCTGTCGGTAGCCATGACTGAATTTTTAGTAGAGGGTCTTGAAATTCAGGTAGAGATCTTTCTTCTAGTTTATTCTGA
Organism: Pitta sordida; assembly: GCA_013390025.1. Lineage (NCBI taxonomy): Eukaryota > Metazoa > Chordata > Aves > Passeriformes > Pittidae > Pitta > Pitta sordida. The sequence continues at coordinate 53,816 of WEKX01025674.1, read as the reverse complement.
CATAACTGAGGAAGTGGTGCCTAGATGTGACCTGTTCCACGTGAGAAGAGTAAATGATATATGTGAACTGTGCTATTTGGCTTTGGAGAGTATCTTACTAGTGGATGCATAAAAAATGACATCAATTAGACGTAGTTTTGTACAGAACAGAGTGGCAAAAATAGTTCTTGAAGAAAACAAAGGAAAGAGATTTTGAAAATTCAGTGAATAAAAAGACCCAGTGACAAACTGATTTCTGTACCATTACTGTGAAATGATTAGTGGAAATGGAACTAGATGTTCGGACTCACAGAATCACACAGAGAATCACAGAATATTATGAGTTGGAAGGGACCCACAAGGATCATCTAGTCCAACTCACCATCTA
>WEKX01025674.1:32277-52731 GCA_013390025.1 Pitta sordida | reverse complement strand
GTTAGTCAGGCAGGACCTGCCTTTCCGAAATCCATGCTGACTAGATCCAATGTCATGGTTGTTCTGCAGTTGCTGTGTAATGGCACACAAGACCATCTGTTCCATGACTTTGCATGGGACCGAGGTCAGGCTGACTGGTCTGTAGTTGTTAGGATCATCTTTCCTACCCTTCTTGTGGATGGGTGTCACATTGGCCAATTTCCAGTCTTGTGGCACAACACCAGTAAGCCAGGACTGTTGGTAAATTATGGAGAGTGGCTTGGCGAATTCATCTGCTAGTTCTTTCATGACCCTCGGGTGGATTCCATCCGGTCCCATAGACTTATGAGGGTCCAAGCCACTCAGCAAGTCTCTGACTACCTCCTCTTGGATTACAAGGGGGTTATCCTGCACCCCAGCTCCTTCCATGCTACTGCTGGCCCGGTTGTCTTGCGGGCAGTTTGTTTTGCTATTAAAAACAGACTCCACCTATTTTGACTGGGTGACATGAAGTCACTGAATGTCAAAGCAAGTGTGTGTATATTTCTGGCAAAGGCAGGAAGGGAAATGCCTGAAGAAAAAATCCATTTTTATATAATCTGCATTATTGTTGTTAAATGGTTACTCTCACCAACAGGTGCTATAGAACACAAATAACTGAGGGAAAGCAAAACTACACTTAATGAAGGGAGTTCTTCCCATTAAGACTAGAAAACACATGAAGTCGTCCAGCTCGTTTCTCTGCCACTGTAGGATTGTTTTTCACTGTAGATTATTGTATTGCCTATTTTCATGTATGCCAAAGAATGTCTCTTTCGCCACTTGTGATTTAAGTGGCAAATGTGTTTCTGCCACTCGCAGCTGTGTTACAAGGCCAATCTGTTCAGAGAACAGTCTCCCCAGTGCCTGTTAGGTCAAGCTGTCTAGTGTAGGGTGGTCACTTGTCTGGTGAAGGTTTGGCTATATGAAGCAGTAAATCACATTTTTGTTGTGTGACTATCCAAGGAAGCTGCCATTCATTGTTGAGGAAGCCTTGTCAGGAAAAGGAAGAGGGCTCTCTTGGCATTGATAGCAATTTGTCATTGTGACTTTCCTTCCCCCAACTGCCAAGGGTAAACAGGTCAAAACATCACAGAATAACTCTCCGGGATCAATGTTCAGCTATACAGAAAATTGTGTCAGGTGTTGCCTCCTGCTGTGGCTTCCAGTCCAGGTGACTTCATTGTAAATACCTTCGTCATGTAGCCAGCATCTAAGAAATCAGAGTTCTGCTCATTTCTGTGAAAGATTAAGGGCTTTGGTTTTGGTGATTTTTTGGGGGTTTTTTTTAAGTGTAGGTTTGATATTTTGCACCCAGTATTTTTTTTCAGGCACCTTCTGGCTTTTCTAGCAACAAAATATGTAACGTGTCTTTTCAATAGGTATCTATTGCAGTTTGTATTGCATTTGTTTTCTAAGATTAAAGTTCTTCTGGAAGGACAAACTCCAGAAAATAAGTGACCATACTTACTTTCCCCATGCTGGTGCTGCTTGTATTTTGGCAGAAGGCAGAGACACCCTGGCTGCATCTGTGTGTGTGCTGGCTTGTGGGAGTTACCACGGCAGCACCATTCACTGTCAGCAAGACACCTTTACTACGTGACATTATGAGTGCAAATAGCAGAGCCATCTTAAAATGTGTAAATTCCTATGTTTATGGATGTAGGCTCACTTAGATGTTGCCTGCATCAAATTATCAATACACATTTTTCCAAGTGACAACTGGGAGAACTTATCCTATTAACTGTTGCAGAAAAAGCAAGTAAGAAATCATCCCTTTGTACTGGCTGTAATTAAATAGAATATAAACAGTTCTCGAAAACTGCAGAATATTTTTGTGTGTCCTTATTAGTCTCTTTGGAGTTTATCTTTGCATTCCCTTTTATATGGATTGGTATCTTTAAACAGATGTAAATAGTGTGATTTCCTTTTCACATGAATTCAGCATGTGATGTACAACTAAAAAGCAAATGAGGAGCTGAATTTCAGGAAATTTCCATGAAGCCATTACACTGTTTTGTTTCTCTCACCAGGGTTTTGATTTTTTAGTTTGAGGCCATTTGTAGAACTCTCTAAAACTTTTTTTTTTTTTTTTTAAAGACAACTGGCTATGTTATCCTGGTATTTTAGGACCAACTCACAATTTATAAAACGGAAATTTACAGCCCTCTATCCCCAGTGTAGCCAGAGCACAGTGGTGTGAGCACAGGTTAACATGAAGCAAATGCAGTGTCCAGAGTTCTACTGATGCAGGCTCAGGCTGCTGCTGTCTCTTTTTAAAATGAGGTTACTCTTAAAATGAAGTCCCAGTGTGCAGTGCTTTGGGGAATTACATGCTGTGATCAGTAGTCTCTGAAGACTGTAACACTGAGACTCAAGGAAAGGAGAGTCTTCTTCCATTTACTGGATTTTAGGAATTTCAAGTATGCTTTTGCACTCTTGAAAGTAATTCACAGAGCAGGAAAACAGTAGGATGTCCCTTACCTTAGACCTTTCTGGAACTTTTAAGCAGTTGTTTTTGTTCTTACTCACTGAATCATATGTGTGTTTCTTTTATATCAAGCTTTTGCAGTTTAATCCTGCGGAGCGTCTTGGTGCTGGTGTTGCTGGTGTTGAAGACATCAAATCTCATCCATTTTTTGCCCTTATAGAATGGGCAGATCTGCAGAGATGAGAGACATGTGCCCTCTGTACAAACTCAGGTCAACTGGACAACTTTCTCTGGCACAGGAGCACCCCGACTTGCTTCCTTTGGATGTCTCAAACCATTTGGACATGATGGCTAAAGGATGCTGAAGCAATTGGGCCAAAAGTGTACACTTTGAAAAGGAATCACTGGTTGCACAGGGTGCTGACTTACTTTTATGACAAGTGGTTGCTCCGTGTATATAAGTCCTTTCATCAAAAGGAGGTTGGTGAGGCAACTCCCGGGCAGCATGTTTAACACTGCCAGCTTGTCAGCTAAGTAGAAACAGGAGTGTTCTCCTGGTGCTTTGTCTGATGGTGGAAGTGTCTACAGACTGTGCCAGTTGAAAGTATTTTTTTTATAGTGTCAATAGACAATTTCCCTATGCTAAGTGCAGCTCTTTGGGGAAGGGGAGGAGGGATGCAGAAGGAAATAATTAATTAATGGTATATGGTAAATAAAATACTAAAATACTTTATGCAAAAGTTGACACATTAAAAATAATATATCCATTAAAAATTAAGAAAGCTGTTGCATAATACTGTGGAATGTGTCTTGAAAATAACATATCATTTCCCACTCTGGAAAGAGCATATAAAAGGCAAATAATGCTGTCAAATGTTGTACTTTGTTGGCTGGCAATGTCTGTTCAAAACTCTTGACTCGTGTTTGATGAGCTACATGTTAAAATCACTACAGAAAGGGAAATCTTCTTTTCCTCAGCTGGATAAACACTGCTTTAGCACTCATAATAAGGAGCAAGAAAATGTAATGCTAAATAAATGTATGGATAAAAAAGGAAAAAACAATTCTCTCATCGCTGCAGCCACCGCTTTATCACTTAAATGAACTTACTTCCTCTAAGTGTCCTATTTTTAGCTGCTACTTCAGGAAAAAAAACCTTTCTGCTTGTGTTCTTGTGCTTGAGGAAGCTTCTGAACTCCCCTATTTGTTTGTTTGTTAATAGTCTTAATAAATCAAAGAAAGCCTTCACCCACTCTGCTGCTTGAACAGGAAGAAGCCTGGGATTTGCTTGTGCCAAATGACTAAGTGACATCTCTGATCAAACCCTAGTGGGTAAGACTTGGGCAGGAGCCAATTAGCTGACCTGTTTGTTTGTTAGAAAGGCCTGGAGAATGGGAGAAGAATATAAGACATACAGAATATTTTGCTGAGCACTGCTGTTACTGCTCTAGCAGCTATGCTTGTGTGGGTTCATGATGTACTGTGATGCCTGTACAGATTATGGATCTGTGGGTTTTTTCCTAAGTGTTCCCTTCGCTTGCGCTCTTTTTTTCACCCCCCTTTTTCTTCTTCCCAGCTTTATCCGGAGAACAAAGGGCAAATTCCTTTGGGAAAGTGAGGTGACAGCAATGATTATTGGATTTACAATTGAAAAAAAAAAAGAAAAAAAAAAAGTATCCCTCGATTTGTATTTTAGCAGTGTATTTTATGGGCACTCCCAAAAGTGCATCTGCACAGTCTCCATCTGTTAGACACTAGGTCGGTGTATTCAAATAAAGTGGAAAAGGAAAATGCTTCACTTAAACAAAGGAAATCTGGAAACTTTTTTTTTTCCTCTTTAAATTATTCCACTCCCCTCTTTTTTTTTTTTTTTTTCCTTTCCTTTCCTTTTTTCTTCCCTTTCTTGTGATCGCTAGGCCAGCAGAGGGGCTGTCACAACACGGCAGGTTGTAACCAGGTCACTAGTATCACGGCCTGCAGAGTGCTGTCCAAGATTACATCACTTTGAGAAACTGCGTTTCAACCTACCACCCTCTGGCTTCATAACAGGAACTCCCTCAGGTGAGCCACAGGAACAGCTTCCTGCACAGAGTGGGTCGGAAATCTCTAATGCAGAGACTAAGCTGATCTGGAGCTTCCTTCCAGCACTGCCCTGGCTGTGACTTTGGAGAGGGCTCATTGCTCAAGGGAAGCTTCCCCTCCCCTTGGCCACCTGACTCGATCCCTGAGGCTCTTTATCCCAGCCACCAGATAATGTCACTGCCCATGTTGATTTGTCCCATTGCATTTGCCTGGTGATAACTGTGAAAGAAAAAGCATTTTCCATGTTATTTTGAAATGCTCTCTTGTTAAGGTTGTGCCCATGTGCTGGTTGCAAGCAAAGGCAGGATAAGATAGCACAGGAGCACGAGTTGGTTTCTGTGAGGAACAGAAGAAAAACCCAGTTCTAACAGAAACCAGATGACCAGTCACTCTCACTGCAAAGTGTTCAGTTTAGTTAATGACACCAAAATACTTCTTTTTCAAGTTTGTTAGTAGTGAGGATATCTAGATCCTGGAGAGTGGAAGGGTTGGGATACTTGGCAGAGAAGAACCTTTGAGATGCTACAGTTTCATGTAACATTACCATTGACTCAGATAATGGTTTTGTCAAGGTAAGCACAGTCTTGAGTTCATTGCACAAAACCAATCCTGCCTCTATTCTTTTTCCTTGAACATGTATTACATTGTATTGGTGTTTACATGTATGTATTCCTTTAATAAACAAAACCTTTAAAGCCTAATTCAGACCTTCCATTTCTGATCTTTAGATTTAGTTCTTGAAGATTGACCTTCTTACCTGATCAACACTTTTTGTCCTTGACTTGAAATGTTCTAGATAACCTTCTTTTTGGTGCCTCTTATGAAGCCCTGTGGTGCACATCTCCATTTTGCTGACTGTCCATTCCCACTTCCCTTCTGTTACACCTAATAGCAAAACAAATCAGTGCCTTTTTGTTCACAGGAATTAGCGACAGTCTATGTAAAATGCAGTAAAATAAACATGGATTTTCCTATTCTCCCGTGGGTGCTCAGGTAAGGCAGATTACACGCTTAGGGCATTTTGAAGTGGTAATTCATTGCACCCAGTTGAACCACTCTGTAATGTTCTTTGTATCATACTGAGAAAAACTGGGAGACAAACCATTTGAAGGCTTGCACTGGGTAGAATTGCTGTGAGGTGAGCCCAGGCCCCTTCCTGGACTTACACAAGAAACTGCATCTCATGAAATACAACGGGCATAACTTTAAAAGGCTGTATTCACGGGTTCTGTGCTTGGAGCACAGCTCCTGTATCTCCTGTTGAAAATTTCCTCACAGACAACAGTCACTGTCATGCTGACTCTTCATGCACCTTTGGGATGCTGAGTTGGCAGGGTTACCCTCCCTGGAACATCCACCCGGCTCCTCTCTCCAGTGATAACCTGTTCCTTGGTGTGTCCCTGCAGTGAAGGGCACTGGGATGAAGAAGGCTGGGGAGGTCAGCCCTCTCTAAATGAAGCACTCAGCATAACAAGGTACAGGGAAGTGTGAAGTAAATCACCATGGGATTTTTTTTTTTTTTTTTTGAGTGTGGTGTCATTTGTTTTGTCAAGGACACTGAGTAGGAAGCTGGAGAAACAGAAACTTCCTCTCTGGTGAGATTTATGGAAGGAATTTTAGTAATAAAATGAGAGAGTATGTTTGTTGATTTCTTTGGGTTTCTGCTTTCTGGCCCCATGCTTCGTGTGAGCGTGTGGCTGAGCCCCCCAATATCCTCCTCTGGTCAGCAGCATCTGTGGCTGCAGAGCATCTCTCACAGCTGGCCCTCAGCTCTGTGCACTTTCTGAGAGCCATAGGTATCTTTCAAATCAGAGCCCCACAGTTTTTTGCAGCCTTCTGGAGGCTTGATGGGCAGAATTTCTTTGCTTGCAGCAAAGAAAATTAAGTGCTGTTCATTCCCTCACCTCAGCAGCTTGTTACCTCGGGACTACCTGCTCTCACTGCATGGTGTCCTTGGGGTACCATTGGAGATGATGCTGGAGAGGCATTTTTTGGGGCCAGTGCCTGTTATTTCCTTCAGCTGTTCTTGTGCCTAGCAGCCTCCTGTGTGGTGTGATGGGCCAGACCTGCCATGGGTGCTCTCTCTGCAGTTGTTTAGCATGTGTCCACCAACAAACAGTAGGCTGGGGCTTAGCGAGGACCAGACAGAGCTGGGGCTTTGACCACCCAAAGTTCTTGAGGACTCAACCGTGTGGTTGTGCCTCCAGAGCTGGAGTCCGTGTGGGTGTTGCACCAGGGTGTGACAGGAGGACAAGTGCCTTGGTAAGGTCACCAGGCAGTGGCACAGTTCCTGCTTAGGTGAATGGGTGAGGGGGTGAGACAGGGGAGCTAGGGACTGGGCCAAGCAGCACCGGTGGGGGGGGGGGGGCAAGGTGTGCATGAGGGGCTCAGGCAACCCCCAGGACAGGGTGCCTTATGTGTGGCTCTCGTTGCTGTTTGGGAAGGGGTGGCAGAGCCAACTCCCAGAGGGGGAATGGGACTTGGTTAAAAGGTGACGAGCAGCTGCTGCTGGCAGCAGTGGTTTAGACTGGCAGCACACGGCTGTCTGCTGTGCCTTGGGGCCAGTGGAGGGCTGGTTGCTGCCTGAGCCATCTGCATGAGCAGAGCTGTGGAACCCTGGCTCAAAGGTTGCAGTGTCCTCAAGAAAATCCCAACTTCTGAGTGGCAAAGTGGTGGAAGTGATCCCACTGCTTGCTAGTGCCATGGGGTGAAATCTCCTGCACCCCTGCTGCTGGGCAGAGGAGGCTAATCAGGGCACAGCAGAGAGGATGCTCCAGACTCCTGGCAGCGGTGACAGCTTGATGTGCTGCCCCAACCGGACCTCACTGCCTCCTGGCAGATCAGAGGCTCTCCTTCTCCAAAGGCAGCTCTGTCTCTGTCTTCTTGGCCCAGAGACCCATCAGAAGGGATTAGAGCTTCTGCCAGAGGACTGCAGTGGCACTATGATGTGCAGGAGGGCTGGGGAATTGTGCAGTGCTGGGCAATGAGGAATTGATGGCCTCCTGGGAAGGCTACATGTGGCTGTCTTGGTACTTTGCTGTTGAGATTCTAAGGAAGGCAAGTTTGGGAGAAGTCATCTTGCAGGCAGTAAGCTAGACCAGCCAGTTGGCAAGTGGTGGAGTTGTATGAAGATGGACTAACCAAGGAAAGAGCAGGTGTTGGGGTCATTGGCCTTGCTATAACCTCCTTTTGCTTTGCCTTGGGGACAAGAGACCTTTTACCTTGGTACAACCTCACTTCTACCAGTTTCTTTCATCAGCTGAGCTATTTATTTCCAGGGTATTTTCTAGGTTTGCCCAGCTGTATTAATCCATGTCCTGTATTACATCCTTCAGCCTTAGTTGCAGATTTTCTTAGTCTTTCTGTCTCTGATTCTGAAATGTTGCCCCAAAATACTGGGACAGAGGAGTGGATTATTAGATACAGCTGTTATCCCCACATACCAATGAAAGAAAAGAGAGAGGATTACTCCCACAGAAGGAAACCGTGGGGATTGTGAAAGTGTTAGGAAATTGGTTACCCCAGCAGTATGTGAATAATGAGAGTTTTATGGTGCCTCGTGCAGTGGTATGATAACGAGGAAGGAGTCTCTGTGAGAGGGACTAGTGCTGCACCATGATTTAGAGCACAATGCTGGTTAGCCATGCTCCACTTGGGGTCTTGCTCATGCTCTGTGGTCTGACATTTCCCAGCTCACAATCTTGCTTTACAAACCAGGCATGGAGAAGAACTACTTCAACAGCATGGATCATGAGCCAAGTGGCATATACCCTTTCTCCAGATTTTCAAATTTGTTACTCTGCTGCCTTGGTCTCCTTCCTTTCCAGCCTCATGCCTGCCTTGGCCTCAGATAACTCCACTGTGACCAGCCCCTGGTTTCTCATGGTGTTCTGCCAAGCCCAGCAAACCTGGTAAGGTGAAGTAAGTTCCTGTGAGAAGGACCTTGACTCCTTGCAGGCCCCTTGTCAGGTGCTCTGATGCTGCAGAGTCCTGAGTTAATCACCTTTCTGGGTTAAGATAACTGCACAGTGTGAATTTCCTGCCCCATTAACATCACTGTGAGTTTTCCCATTGTCTTTGCTGGGGTCAGGAGCTTACCCTTCAATTGCAGAAAGAAGCCAATTTCATAGAAACAGGTATAGAGAGCTTGTTTGCTTTCCTACTTTAAGCATACACCTGTAGTTTCCGACTTGATGTTACTGACACAAGCTGGGGGTTTTTTGTGGTTGTTTTTTTGTTTGGGTATTTTTTTTGGGGGGGGAGGCGTTGTTTGGTTTTGGCTTTTTTGGGTGGATTTTTTGTTTGTTTTGGTGTTTGTTTTCATTTTTTTTTCCTGTTGTTTTATTTTGTCTGTTATTCTGGTGAGTGGAATTAATATGGCTGTCCAGTTACTGTCCCTGTGGGGAATGAGGTCTGCAAGTCTTCTCTCTCAGCCTTTGGTGTGCAACTGGTTGAGTCTCCCTGGAAAACAGGGAGGGCATTTTGTAATGTAGCAGAGATAGGAAGAGTTAGTTAGTGCCTGCCCTGCGTTTTAAGGCCGAGAATCCTTTGATGAGCAGCATTGCACATGCCCTGTTAGAGTGACATGAGCGCAGAGGGCTGAGAAAGGCAGGCATCTGGTTTCCTCATTATTTCTTTTCATAAATAATCCCTTGTCCTTGCACCCTGGACTCTGACAGCACTTAGAATATGCCACGTGGGTTTTTTTTTTAACTCTACTCTCTGAAACTTATTCATTTGGAGAGGGATGAAACAATGGGTTTTTGTCTAAATCTTTACCAGTGAAATTGTCAGGAGAGATTTCCACCCCCCTCTCCTGTCTATCTTCCTTTTGTCTCCTTTAGTTGTCGAGGTTGGGATTCGCCGCCAAACGGAGACCGCAGTTGCTTTTCCAGGCCCCAGATGCCAATATGTGGCAGCATCTGGCTGGTTGGCAGGCGCCAGGGCAGTGGTGCTGGCTGTGCCACTGCCTGTCACGCAGCAGCGGCAGAGCTTGGTGGGCGCCCTGCTTCTTTGAGAATATGGGCCCAACCAAGAAAATGGATAATAATTAAATCTACTAAAGGAGGTGAATTATTGGGTAGAGTGGCTACTGTTGGAAGCTGTGCTGACTCCTGGCCCTAGGTTTTCTTTTGTCCTCTTCGGCAGCATCTTGTGTAACCTTACCTTCTTGTGCTGTGAGCGTTTCAGGTGCCTTAAGGCATGGAGCTCCTTGAAAGAGAAATACAAATCACTAAAAATGTAGAGATAAAACCCTCTCCTTAGAGGCCATGTGTTTGGCATGGGAAACACATGATAACAGCTTGCTTTAGAAAGGTGACATTTCCACTGAAGGCTGAATAATAAAAAATGCATTAGACTTTTGTAATGAAGACAGCTTCTGGGACTAGGGAATCTACTGCTTCCTTGAAATATATGCGTGGGAGCTCTCCGTGGCCCTAATGGGTGTCACATGTGGATCTGGCTACATTAATGTTGCAAGCTCTATTAAAAGGGATTGTCAGTAGCCCTTCACGTGCAGTGTATCAAAGCTGTCTTTCTCTAACTTTGCTTTAGCTCAGGCTTGTAGGCTGACTTGCCCAGGGTTAAGTCACTTTTAATATTAAGATGGATAGAAAAGACTCTAATACATAGTTGTATTTTTTTCTCCCTTTTAATTCAGAGCTTGCTGTTGAAGGACTCTGAAGGGATGGGGAAGGAGGAGACTGCCAGGCAGCTTAAAGAGGCCTCTGAGGGTCATGTTGAGTCTGTGCTATTATGTTCCAGAGAGGAGAATAGCTTTATTGACAGACAGCTGTTTGACTCCCGCAGCCATACAGTATTTGCTGCAGAGCTGCATAAATACCAAGCCCATGTTGACAAATTCCTCGTCAGTGCAAGACAGTTAAACCCGCTTGTTTAATCATTTGTGTGCTCTTACCTCTGCTGCTCTAAAAAGAACAAGCTGCTGTTTTACAGTACAACACATGAGAAACTTGTAAATGCTCAGGGCTGTTTCATGTGAAGTTTTAAGGGTTTTTTAATCAGACCTTCTTGGAATAGTCAATTAGATTTTTTTCCCCTCTAAAGGGTCTGTAATTTTTGGCTTTCAAATTAAAAAAAATCTGGTAAACTGGTTTTACAATGGAAGTAGCAGCTCTCTTGGGAGACCTTAGGTCCTGTCTGTGATGTGACACCAGCACTGGCACAGCCCCTTTAGGAGTCCCACACCTTAGTCTTGCCACACGTGGATGAAGGCACGTGAGGATGTGTTTTGGTTTGGCTTTTCTGGCAGGGGAGTATGGAACCTGTGTTACTGATCGCCTCCTGTTCATAGCTCAGAGGGTGGCTTTTGACCTCCCTTCCATTTCACAATACTATCCACCTTCATACCAGTATACTGTCTTGTCACATTGTTGGCCTCATCTCTGGAAATGTAGTGTCTAAAATTAAAGAATTTTTTCTGTTTTGGAAATTTTGAGGTGACCTTTGTTACTTATATGGACAGAGTGGTGGAAGTCAGGGCTTCTGCTGTACAGTGAATGGGAAAAAAGAGAGATGTCTTTTGAGATTTTCTTCAGACCCTTTTTACAGTATGGCACCTCAGTAGTCCTTTCAAAATGTTTCTGGCGTGTGAGTTATCTTCTAAACAAAGGTTATATTATTGAGGGGTGACCAAAAGAAAAGGTCTCACCGAAGAGGGAACTTATTGTTCAGTTGGACAAAAAAATTTAAATGTGAATTTGATTTTTAGAGAGATTGGTCACTGTATGTTTATGTGGCTGTGAAGGAGATGTATGCTTCTTTCAGGGTCACAAATAAAGCAGAGGATTCTTGGAGTCTTTGGCCACAGACAAGCTGTCTGTCCTATGGCTGTAACTTTTCCTGTCTATGTGATCAGATGGGATTCATCCTAGGATCACAGTATCACAGTATAGATAAGGCTGGAAAGGACCTTGAAGATCATCTAGTCCAACCTATAATCCAACTAACCTATCATCTACATCTAGATCATATCACTAAACACCTTGTCCAGCCTCCCCTTGAACACGTCCAGGGTTGACAACTCAACCACCTCTGCGGGCAACCCATTCCACATCCGGATCACTATTTCAGTAAAAACCTTTTCTTAATGTCAAGTCTAAACTTTCCCTGCTGAAGCGTAAGACTATGACCTCTCGTCCTGTCCCCAGAGACCAAGGAGAAAAGACCAACCCCCGCCTGACTACAACCTCCTTTTAGATATTTATAGACAGCAATAAGGTCACCCCTGAACCTCCACTTTTCTAGGCTAAACAGACCCAGCTCCTTCAACCTCTCGTCATAGGGCTTATCTTCCAGCCCCTTTACCATCCTAGTTGCCTTTCCCTGAACTTGTTCCAGCACCTTGATATCTTTCTTGAACTGAGGGGCCCAGAACTGAACGCAATACTCGAGGTGTGGTCTGACCAGTGCCGAATACAGTGGAAGGATAAACTCTGTTGACCTTCTGGCCACTCCATTATTGATGCAGGCCAGGATGCTGTTGGCCCTTTTGGCTGCCTGGGCACACTGCTGGCTGATGTTGAGTTTGCTGTCCACTAATACCCCCAAATCTCTTTCCACCTCACCACGCTCCAAGCATTCCGTTCCCAGACTATAGTTCTGCTTGGGGTTATAATGACCAAAATGCAGAACCTGACATTTAGACTTACTAAATTTCATTCTATTGGAATCTGCCCATCTCTCCAGTCTGTCCAGGTCTCTCTGCAGGGCCATCCTACCCTCTAACAGATCAACATGGGTGCCAAGCTTGGTGTCATCCACGAATTTACTCATGATGGCCTCAATCCTGTCATCTATATCATCAATGAAAATGTTGAACATGAGGGAGTTGGCAGAAAAGCTCACCAAGCCACTCTCCATCATTTGTCACCAGTCCTAGCTCACCGGGGAGGTCCCAGATGACTGGATGTTGGCAAATGTGTTGTCCATCCATAAGAAGGGCTGGAAAGAGGATCTGGGAAACCACAGGCCTCTCAGCCTGACATCGGTCTCTGGCAAGGTTCAGGAGCAGATCAGGAGCAGATCACCCTAAGTGCAATCACATGGCAGCTACAGGATGGACAGGAGATTAGACCCAGCCAGCATGGATTTAGGAGGGGCATGTCCTGCCTGACCAACCTGATCTCTTTTTATGACCAGGTGACCCACTTGGTGGATGAAGGGAAGGTTGTGGATGTCTAGTCTACCTAGACTGTGGGAACAAGTTAACTTGGCTGCACCAGCTGCCCAGCTGACTAGGACGGACAGAAAAAGATCTTTGACCTTGAAGTCCATGAGAGTGTGAGGAGGCATAGATGGTGGTACGTATGATAGGAGGCCACAGATTGTATGAGAAACTGAGCATGTGAAGTCAAAACATGGAGTTGCAAAGTTTTAAGAATCCTAATAAGCTGTTTGGCAACAGCAGGCATTGTTTTACAAAGAGTAAAATAAAAGGGAATTTTCTTATATTGCGGAGTAGGGGTTTGAGGAATACAGCTAGAGGAAAGAAGAGTGCATGTGTAATCTCCAATTCTGTATTTGTGTGTGCAGTCTCATTCATACGTTACTTATAGATAACTTCACCAATAATTAATTAATATTTAGTGACCCCAATACTAGACTTCAGCAAAGCCATCTTCTGTAAAAGCTGGCAGACCATGGCTTGGACAGGTGCACTCCGTGCTGTGTTAAGAGCTGGCTGGAAGGCTGGGCTCAGAAATTGTGTGGTGAATTGTGCCACATCCAGTTGGTGGCCAGTTACTAGTGGTGTCCCCAGGGTTCGTTGTTAGGCCCAGTCCTGTTTATTATTGTTATTATTGATCTCAATGAGGATATTGAGTCCACCATTAGCAAATTTGTAGATAACACCAAGTTGGAAGGGAGTACCAATCTGCTGCAGGGGAGGAGGGCTCTGCAGAGGAGCACAGACAGGCTGAATAGATGGGCCAAATCCAATGGCATGAGGTTCAAGAAGATCAAGTGCCAGGTCCTGCACTTTGGCCACAACAACCCTCTGCAGCACTGCAGGCTGGGAACAGATTAACTGGAGTACAGCTAGACAGAAAGGGACCCGGGGATGCTGATCAACGGCCAACTGAACATGAGCCAGCAGTGTGCCCAAGTGTCCAAGAAGGCCAGTGGCATCCTGGCCTGTATTAGGAATGGCCAGGAGGACTAGGGAGTGATTCTTCCCCCGTACTTGACACTGGTAAGGCTGCACCTTGAGTACTGTGTCCAATTCTGGGCCCCTCAATTTAGGAAGGATGTTGACATGCTGGAGCATGTCCAGAGAAGGGCAACGAGGATGGTGAAGGGACTGGAGTGCAAGTCGTGTGAGGAGTGGCTGAGGAAGCTGGGGTTGTTTAACCCGGAGAAGAGGAGGCTCGGGAGAGACCTTATCACTCTCTACATGTACCTGAAAGGAGGTTGTAGCCACATGGGAGAGTCAATCTCTTCTCCCAGGCAACTATCAGTAGGACAAAAAGGCACAGTTTTGAGCTGTGCCAGGGGAGGTTTAGGTCTGACATCAGGAAGAAGTTCTTTACAGAAAGAGAGATTTGGCATTGGAATGGGCTGCCTAGGGAGATGGTGGAGTCACGATCCCTGAAGGTGTTTAAGAAGAGACTGGATGTGGCACTGAGGCCCGTGGTCTAGTAGATAAGGTGATATTAGATCATAGGTTGGACACAATGTTATCAGAGTTCTTTTCCAACCTAGCTGATACTGTGATTCTGCAATTACTGATGGAACTGGACATGATGGTGCTTTGGGTTTTGAGACTTTTTATCACTTTCCTAATAAGTGCAGGGAAAACCAAGGTTGTCTGATGTTTTCATTTTTTCAGGTACTTGTGTTGGTGCAAGGCATAAGACTTACACTTGTGCAATGACACTGAGATCCTATGGAAGGACACTTAACCTGGCCAGCTATCACTTATGAGGCCCTGATGTGCTCCACTGATGTGCAGAAGAAATAAAGTTTCCATTGATTTCCGAGAATACAGGTACTCTTTTTTTGCATTGATTTAACTGAAAAACCCACCTAAACATAACATCTTATAAAATGGCACAGCTTTATCTGTTGGCCAGACTAGGCAGCCTCACTTGAAGCATTAGGAGCCTGGACAGCTCCTACATTACTTCCAAGGGAATATGTCCTCCTCCTCTTCCTTTCGCCATATGCATACTTCTTGAGGGGTAAGAAGTATGCATATGCATATTATAAATAAGTTAGTTATTTATAACTAACTCATTGATTGAATGTTACTTTTATCATTCTTGTGACAGCAGTTTTGACTCTCACTTATTTTTCAGTCTTTTTCCAAGGGGATCTGGTTCTCCCTTATCTTCTAGCCACCAAAAGAATGGTTTCCTGCAGAAGGGTTTCATTCCATATAGGCATTTTAAAAGCATGTTCCCTTCTTTTTAGTGCATCCCTATAGCATATATGTTGAGGCACATATAAGCTTATGTGACTATTAAAATATTTCTAAGGGAGTTAAAAGGACTTAAAAAAACCCCAAACACCCTGAACGTAATTCGGAGCTTTGGAAAAAATGGAAACACTTTTGGCTTGGGACATAAGCCAACCTTCAGCTAGAGGCCTTTTAAAAGAAATCTTTATTATTTCATCATTATAAAAGACTAACTGCAATGATCTGATGTATTTGGTTGAATTTGGTGTCCACCTTCAAAGCAGGGTCAGTAGAGCTTCCAGAAGATGGCTGAAAGAAAGTCAGGTTTCTTCAGGTTTCCACCTTTCAACCCTGCTGTCACTAGTATGACTGTTGTTACCACTGTTTCTTAAACAGGATATTGGCTAGAGGCTAACCTTTTTATGGTATAAAAAGTAAAGAATCAATGACTCCTTCCAGTAGTGGGACTGGTATAGTCCCTATTCCAACCAAGTATCAGTTGGTCCAGCTGGAGAAGGACAAAAAAATTTCCTGTTCTGTGTTCAGAGAGATATCACTATTTTGTCTTTTCATTACAGTCTTGTTCAACCTCTGTGCAAACCTGAAGGAAGGAACATCCTTAGAGAGCTGCCAGTTCAAATGTCCTGAAAACAGTGGGCCTGAAAAAATGGAGCTGAAGCCACAGTGTTTGGTACTACTGATCAAGCGGGAATTGAGCTTTTCAGTCTCTATGTGCTTGGTATTTAACAGAAGCTTCCCAGCCAAGTGTCACACTCACCCTAATAAGAAAGGCATAGATGATTTATATCCACCACAACTTTCCCACTTCTTTCCCTTCTTCCTGAATGATGCTCAGGTGTTGCTGCAGTGGGAGTCCCAGAGGATGACATAGAGCAAATCTACCATGAGCACTGAGCACCTTTGCTGCCCAGAAGTCTTAGAGGTTTTCTAGCACGGGATGAAACAGGGTTCTTTTGCAGTCATCATGGAGAAAGTGTTTTCCTTTGTTGTGTACAGCTCATTTGTTATGAAGCAAGCTGTATTCCTCACGTGCTTTCGCATGCCCAGCACTTATTTATTACAGCCCTTAATCAGAGCTGGGTCAAGTCCATCTAAGGAAAGTATAAATATGTTACAATGGCTTTTTGGTAATTAAATTGTAACTCCATCTCTGAAGTTTTGATTAAAGAGAATTAAAATTCACAATGCTGTGACAAATAGCTATTAAGATCAAAACTCAAACCAGGTAAAAACCACTAAAGGAATTTAGCCAGGAGTGGTCAGATTTCAGTGAAAACACAAAGGGTCAACTCGTGACACTTGGCTCCTGTATTCTGCTCGTAAGCATCGCAATGTATTTGCTTTACTCCCTCTGTCTTTTTCCTCCTCTGTTCCCCTGTCCATATATCAGTGTCGGGGAGTTCAGACATCACAAGGGCCGGTGGTTTTTTTTATTATTTTTGTAGTGCCTAATGTGGAATTTTACATGAGCAACACTCCTTCCTGTCGGTACTTGGAAACTCTTTTGTGTTACGTCCGTCCTTTCTCTGAAGTAATCGCTCAACTATTTCTCGCAATAAAATATTCCTCTGTAGCCCCATCAGTAATGTTAGAAAGATTAGTGAGAGATCTGAAGACCCTGTCCAGCTAAGTTCAACAAAACTTCCATAGCCTTTAATGTTCTCCTTTTTTATTTCACTGCAGATATCGCATGAGGACATGGAATAGGAAAAAAGGCTCACAGATACTACCTGATAGATGCAAACTATGTACTCTGTAGAGAGGCTGCATACTATCTGACACGAATGACATGCCAAGGGTCAGGGACACGATGAGCAGGCTTCTGTGCATATCATATTCATTTCAATGTTTTAGATTTTTTAAAAATTAACGTTAAAAATGCTACACCAAAATTTGTCTAAAACTTGTTAGGGTACTGGGAATGGGACCTGCTTTTCCTATCAGCTGAAAAACCAGTAGAGCCCTTGTCTCTTCACAGCTGGGGAACTGAAGAGGAAAAACATTTTCAATAAGGCAGGTTGAAAACCTTATTTGGTGCCTAAGGCACATTTTCGGAGAGAGAAGGTTTTCCTAGGGTAGTTAAACATATACCTGACTAACAGTGGGAGTATTCACTTCCTTTGCCGTCTGCTCAGGTACTGATACTAGCTGAAGTAGGACAGAAACTCCCAGCAGTTATTAAAAAAATCCTTAAACAATAGAGAAGTGACAAAAGTGACAGTCATACTGTTTTCCATGTCATCAGCTGCACCAACTGGAAGCACACATGTAGACTGAACTTATTTGTAGTGGTTGCTTTGACTTGACTTTAAGAAATAGAGAGTGGGTCTGTCAGCACTCCTTTGTGAGGAAATAGCAATTTCTCGGGCTTTCACAGGGGAACCAGCTCCTCCATAAGGTACAGTGCTAGGGATGAAACAATTACTTGTTCCTTGGCCTTTCTTCAGTCTTTCTTCAACTGGACCATATGAGGAGGCTTAATCCCATGTGGAAAAGTCTCTGCTGCCTGGGAAGGAGCCACATTTGGGCAGCTGCCCATGGCATTGCGGTCTGACTGCCCCACTCACTGCCTTGCTCTTCACTGCTGTCTCCTGTGGCTTTGGCTCTTAAAAAAGTTTACTTCAGTTTAGGGGTATTTTTGTGCGGTACCTTTCTTTTTTTTGGTTATGTTTTTGTTTGACAGCCATGACAGCCTCACATTATTATGGAAAATATAGGGTTGGTGGTAATTACTATCTGAGTATGAATGGGAGCAGAAGTGGGCATAGAATGCACTGGCCTTTCTTTGACAAGGTATAACTTTCTTCTGAATTTCTGTGTTAATTAATGCTTATTTAAAAACCATTTTAATTGGCAGTAAACACCTCAACTTTTTGTACTCATTAAAATGCACCCATTGATGTGTGATGGATTTTTTAAAGCTTAATTAACTTTCTTCCTGTATATATAACCTATAATAATGACAAACACTGGAAACAGCCTCCCCCGCCCCCTTTCCATTTTTGGCCCTCCCCTCAATATTTCTATCACTTGAAGAAAGGGTATAAAAATGTATCCTGAGTAGGCCAGGATGGGGAGGCTTCCTGGGGACAGTAATTCAGCCCCACTCAGAGCCTCCTCAGAGACAATGGCCAGGACAGCTGCCCTGTCTGTCCATGCTCTGCCCTGTGCCTGCTCTTGCAGCCTGAGATGCCCACCCTTCCCTCACCCTTCTCCCTTGTGGGTAGAAAAGGGATCCTTCACCAATCTACATTGTGTGTTGTTCATTACCTTCTCTTTTTTTTCAAATAAAAATGCGGTGGAAACTTTTTCTCAGGAAAGTTTACAGACCTGCTCTTCCCTGAAAAGAAAAAAAAATCCTTTTTTCAGTAGATTCAGATGGATTTATCTGCATGCATTTATGTGAGTACCAAGTTAAAAGAATCAAAGAACCTATAAAAGTTCTTTCCTCTGTCTCCAATTTTAAACACACATCCAAGCCAAAGTGGAGGATTTACTGCAAAGTTTTCTAGTGTGATGGAGTGAACAGTGATTTCAAGTTTTAATTTTTAAGAGTCTCAGCATTTTGAACTATGCAACTAGACTCCTGAATCTCCTTTGAATGTTGGTACATTTTCCAAGCATGGTCCTTTTTATATGTCGTGGTTTGACCCTGGCTGGATGCCAGAGATTCACCCACAACCTCTCCTGGAGGAAAAAACTGGAAATAAAAATTTATCACAGGCAAAACAAGGCAAGATACAAGTGAGAAATATAAAAGATTTATTTATTAACTAACAAGATCAGAGCTTAATGTGAGAAGCACAATTTCAAAGGCAACATTTTCCCCCCACCCCTCCTTCTCTTACAACAGATATCATATTCTATTTTTTGACAGGAGACAAAGGGGGAAACAGGGATAAGGGTAAATCCAGGCACACTGGTATTTCTGACCACATTTAGGGTAGGAACCATCTCTCTGCCCTTCCATATAGTTCTCTCTCTCTCTCTCACGAGAGGAAAAGTCTTTCATGACCCTTTCCCAAGTGAGATCTCGACTCAGGGACGACAGCTCTTCCATTCTCTGTTGCCCGAGTCACAGTCTCGGATGCAGCCTTTTAAGCACTGGCTATTGCTGCGTCATTATAACCCCATGCCAAAGTACATAGATCAGATCCTACCACAGTGCAATTCTGTCACTAAACATCTGTCCAAAGGATCTCTGCTGAGCTCAGCTCTGGCTCCATGTTTCTGGGCTCCCAAAACATCTGCAGCTGTTGCAGCATGATTCTCCATCTTCAGTCGTGGTCTCAATGGATACTGCATCACTGGTTCCTCTCTCTCTATTCCATAGGTTTACACCATGGTCCGTCTGTTCCACGAGCAGCAGGGGGACGCCTGGAAGAACACTCCTACCCCTTCTCTAGTAGGCCTGAGGGGGCCTTCATAGCTTTCAGCTTCTCACACATGTCCTGACCCGGACATGTACTTTCTGTTACTAACTTTTTTTTTCTTTCTCTCATATGTTGCTCACGGAGGTGCCGTTATCTGCTTTTCTGACCTTGGATTACTGGCAGCAGTGGAGGCTCAGTCTGCTCCCCTTGCTGCCAGAGGAAAAAAACCCATTCAAACCAGAACAGTATACAACAGAAATTATCAACAAGCAGAGGATATTGTAGTAATCCATGCAAAATATGCAATTTCCTTTGTTCATCTATTGCACACAATCTTTCTTTGCAATTTATGAAACATTCTTGTTTAATGTGGGTAAATCAGAAGTTTTAAAATGAGGGGTCTGGTTTATGAAAGCACCTCCACTGTGTACAGTTTAAGTACATGAAGCAATGATTTGATTTCCATGAGTGCTTAATTTCAAACAATTCTATCTTCAGCAAAATGTAGACCTACTTAAAATACCTTGTAACATATTCTTCATTAGTCTTTATTCTTTGTACTTTCTCTAACCCAGTTGATAACCTTACTGCTGCCCTGCTCCTTTCTCTTTATCTGTCTCAAGGAGCCATTATGGTGACCATCCAAATTCCTCACTTTAATAATAAATATGCCAAGATATTCCCTCCTGCTTTGTAAATGGTTGTATGGTCAGGCTAGCACCAATACTTAATGGCCACTTCATCTTGTTTGCTTCACAGGAATCTGCCCCTCCGTGGTGACTGACACAAATCTTCATGGGCACAGCTTATCAGACAGTAAAGCACCTCCATTTTTGGAAGTATATAAATACAGTAAGGCCCTGGTTATTTGTGATTCACATCTTTATGGGTTCAATTCTTGCAATTCGTTTTTCAGCAAAAATGTAGGGTCCACACATCTGTAAGTAACGCCATGAAAACAGTAATCTCATGAATATGTGAATGAACTCATAAATATGTAAATGAGCCCTGCTCATCGCACAGTCCCCCTCAGCCCCGGAGCACTGGCTGGATGCCAGAGACTCACCAACACCCTCTCTCTCCCTTCAACCCTTCAACCCCCCCTGCCC
>WEKX01025674.1:8421-32076 GCA_013390025.1 Pitta sordida | reverse complement strand
GGACAGGAGTAGGGGACAACCAGGCAGTTGGTGTTTCTCTGCCACTGCTCAGGGGAGGAGGCCATTCCCCTGCATTCCATGGGGTCCCTCCCATAGGAGAAAGTCTTTCATGACCCTCTCCAGCGTGAGTCCCATCCCAGGGGCAGCAGCTCTTCCAAACACTGCTGCCTATGAGTCACTCCACAGGGTGCAGTCGTTCAGCACTGGCTGCTCCAGCGTGGTCCCATCCCAAGGCACAGATCCTACCAGGTGGAGTTCTGCTCCAGTGTGGACTTGCCTCTCCACGGGCCACAGGTCTCTCACAGGACCCTGCTCTGATGTGGGCTCCAACGGGCTGCAGCCTCCCTCCAGCATCCACCTGCTTAGTGTGGGCTCCTCTGTGGTCTACAAGTGGATCTCTGCATCCCTGAGAGCTTTCCATGGGCTGCAGGGGGACAGCTTGCTTCACCATGGTCATCCCCACAGGCTGCAGGGAGACGCCTGGAACATCTCCCCGTCCTTCGGCCCTGGCCTTGATGCCTGCATTTGCTGTTACGACGTCTCACTGCTCTTCTCTGGCAGCCATCATTGTCTTCTTCTTCCTAACCTTTTTTCTTCCTTCTTAAATATGTTATCACAGAGGTGTCTCTCTCTCTCTCCTGATTGGCTTGGCCTTGGCCAGCAGCAGGTCCAGGCAGTAGCTGACTTGCATTGGCTCTGCCAGCTATGAGGGAGGCTTCCAGAAACTTCTTGAAAAAGCCTCCCCCCTTGTTCCTCCACTACCAGAAACCCAACCACAGAAAAAACCCTATACACTTAATTATGGTGATAATATTTAATTATTATTTTAAAATATATGTTCATGTGGCTAAGTGTGGATGGCATGCAGTATCTGAACACTAGTGCTAACTTTCTTCCTGGCCAGATTTCAAGACTATCATTAAAAATAAATGCTGCTGCCTGTTAATTTGACCATGTCGATAAATAAAAATGTCTGCAACACGTGTATAACGCTAATTAGGATTTTATGGCTGTGTTGTTTTGGTTGATAGCTGTGCTGTCGGCTTGCTGGGTCTTTATGTTTCGGTGATGTACACCTCATTGATGCATAACATGTAACACCTGTTGACGTGTTAAATGTTTAGTTCTGGCAATTGGCCCTCACATAATTTCTGGCTACAAGAGCTCTGTGTAGGTCTCATAATTAGGATTCCTTGGTTTAGAAGAGCTTTTTTTTAAAGGAAAACTTTAAAGCTTCTCTTATCCTGGTGAAGTTCCCTGAAGTTTGTGAAAAAGGACAGCATTATTCTCTGTTGCAAAGGGACAAGTTTATAGCCATGGGCTGGTTTGCTTGCTGGCCTGCTTGTTGCAGAGCCATCCCTGTAATATGATACTGAATGCTGCAGGCACCACTGCCCTTTCTCTTCCAGAATGTCCTGAAAAACATGTAGCACAAATGATGCTGCTACTTCCTTAGCTTTAGGTGCCATACAGAAACATAAGCTTTCTGAAATAAAATCAGTATTCACTGACTTGAGCTACTGCTCTTCACTATTTGTCAGCACCAGTCCTGTCTGAGAATTGCATTTGTATAATAAAGAACAGTGAAATAATTTTCTTTTACGTGGAGTTCCCTAAGTTCAATTAGTTTCAGACTTCGCTTTGAAATGTAAAAGATTATACCCATCTTAGCTTTGTTTAGTTGAGCAACTTTAACTAGATCTGCTTGAACTCTTGTTAAAATTTATTTGGTTTAAAATATTTATTTATTGTTTTTTAAAATCCCATTACTGTCTTAGTTTTAAGTGGATTTTCTGATTGTGGATTGCACAAGCCCATTTGATACTGTGCTTTACTAGAAATGCTGTCTTTGGCCAGGAGTGCTGCCTTCCCAGCTGAGCTCCAGCTGAGTTCGTGAGTAGTAGGAGGGTCCGCCTGTGCTAATGAAGGGGACAGAGGCACCTCTCAGCATGGCTAAGTAAGGACAACCAGGGTTTCTTAGCAGTTGTAGCCACACACCTTAGAGTTTCGGCTTTCTGGAACTTCAGTGTGAGTGAACAGGTTCCTTTGCTTCCTATATAAGAACATTAGAAATATGTTTTATCAATTCTATTATTCTATATATTTTAAAAGTATTAATCACAGCTTTAAGATAACTGGCAATTAACAGAACAACATTGTTATTTATCAAAAAGAAAAATCATGTAAGCAACCCAGCTTGGTATCAAATTCAATAAATGAACTTAATAAATAATTCCATCTGTTCATTCACCCTGTCTCTATCTTGTCATTCTGCAACACTTTGGAACTTCATTTTTCAAGCAAGAGCATTGTTGTTAAATGAAAATAAAGCTGCTGTAGAAGGGTTTCCCATGATATTCCACTCAGGAAATACATGGAATGTTGGAGGACGTCCAGAAGAACATCACAACAATGTTCAGAGGCCTGGAGCACTTCTCCAGACAGACTGAGGGAGTTGGGGTTCAGCCTGGAGAATACAAGGCTCCGAGAAGACCTTATAACACCTTCCAGTACCTAAAGGAGCTAAAAGAGAGCTGAGAATAAACTTTTTAAAAGAACAGGTAGTGATAAGTCAAGGGGTAATGATTTTAAGTGGAAAGATATTCAGGTTAGATATAAGGAAGAAGCTTTTTTACAATGCGAACAGCAAAAAAGGAACAGGTTGTCTGGAGAGGTGGTAGATGTCTCATCCCTGGAAACATTTAAAGTCAGATTGGTTGAGGCTCTTGGTAACCTGATCTATCTGAAGATGTCTGTGTTTATTCCGGAGGGGTTTGATTAGGTGACCTGCAAAAGTTCCTTCCAACCCCACCATTCTATGATTCTATGATATTTCTATTAGATACGATGGTAGAAGTCTATGAGAAAGCAATGACTAAAGCAGAAAAGAGGGAGAAAGACTTGAATAATTGATTGCAATGAAAGGTAGGTATATTCGGATCTTTCCTCTTTGCTTTTGGGCAAAAGGGCTCTCCTAGTGGAAATGCCGCTTCTTTGACTCCAAAACAACTTGAAGGGCAAAATGGTGTTTTAGTTTCAACAGTGGCTCCTGAAATTATGGCAAGTGTAACCCTGGGCAACCTTATTCCCAACCCGTGCTTGCTATAGGTCACCCAGCACCTGCCATAGGAACATGCCATTGGGGCAGTTTGTTGGTAAGACTCTTCTCTCACCAGTCATCTCTTTTCTTTAAAGGGTGTCTTATTTTCATCTGCACAGGTTACGCGGAGTAAGATTGTGCTTGCCTGTGATGTACTTGTTACCAAGAGGTTAATGACCCCAGCTGAGAGATTAGTTGTGTTGGCTGCCAGAATAGTATCACAACTCAACTGGCACCTGACATGCCAGCAACCAACCCAAACCTAGTACCTAGTTTTACAGTTCAAAATATGAACCTCATAACCCGCCCTTTGCAAACTTACTTGATGAGAAGAATTTGCTAAATTGAATAGGTCAGGATTGTTCAGGATCCCATTTTTGAAATCATAAGTTCACCAATGTTACTAATTTTTCAGATTTTTTGTCAAATCAAACAAGTAAAACTTTTTATTTTTGAAAACTGAAAGATAGTGATCTCCAGATTCTTTAAATAATTTCCTTAAATAATTCTTTCCTCCAGGCTAGGAAAACAAAAGCACAAAACTAGAGGAGTGAAAGTTAAAAGCAAAATAACTTGTATTTTTTACAAAGAAAATGGTAAAGATTGTTAAAATGAAATTTCATTTTAAGGGGATGAAAAATTTCTATAAAAATTATTTTGTTTAACAGGTCATTTTGATTTGATTATTGCTTTTATCTTTCAATGGCAAGTTATTTACTGTTTACTTTTCTCCTCATTGTGTGGCCCCAGGCCTTACTAAATATGTTCTATTCAAACCCTGTTCTGAACACAGAAATATTAATTTCCACATGGGCTTTTCTATAGAACTCATCACTATGGTAACTGGATGTTTCATAAACATTAATGAACTTATTTCCACTGCACTGCAGTGAAGCATTGGGTGGTAGTATCATCCCCATTTCATGATGAAGAACCAAGGCAGAAAGAGATTAAGTACAAAAGTATTCACTAATTTTAAGGTTCTGATCTGAGACGCATGCACTTAACTTGTTATCTCTTCAAAGGACAGCTTCCATTGCCTTCAGTTGCAGATGTGAGTTCAAATTTCTTTGTGCTTTCTATAGTCAGATAGAGACTGCTTTAATCTCAGTCATGCATGGCCTTTTTAATTTCTTTTCCCCAAGATAATCAGAAGAAATTGAAACTTACTAAGCCCTGGCTACATATTTTTTCTAAATATTAACTGAAATGACAATGGCTTACATAGTTTTGTCCAAACACCAATTCATAGTTTTGATGTTGCAACTAAAATAAGTTACAAGATAGTAACTTAACTTCTTAAAGATTAGAAAAGCTTTGGCTCTGGTAGAGTTTAATTTTTGTTTTCATGAAAGAGAGCAAAACTCCTGGGAGTTCCTTTTTTGAGGATAACCTGGTGGCTGCTGGTGTAGGTACAAACAGTTAAATTGGAGTAATGGATTTGTTTATGCAGAGTCACTCACTTGAAAAAAAGTAATCTAACCTTCTCTGAAAGCCAAGATATCAAACAAACTAAATGTATTAGTTATATTGTTACATGGGATTTTTCTAGCAGGTGAATCAAGTATTTTATTTCAAATACACCTGGGCTTTGTCGAAGTTCACATTTGCAGTCATTGACCTGCAGATGTATCCCTACATAGGAGGGAGTCTATTAAAATTGTTTTCTGCCTTCAGTCTTTAGGCAGGAGGGCTTTATAGTGGCTTAGGATATCTTGAAGAGCCAGGCTTTAATTTGCATCACATTATATTGTTGGACTCATTGGTCTCCTCCTGATTTCGCAGGCTCCTGTCCCATTCTTTCCTTTTGACCTACAAGTTGCTAAAGTTTACAAATGCAAAGCCTACTTTCAGGTCTTTCCTGAGATATTTAATTCTGGACCAAATTTTTGTAGATGTTTTTCTGAAGCAGTGATTCAGAAAGCAATCACTGACCCCATCTTAACCACAGAGGTGCAAACAGGCTGCTGCAATATCATGTTGTTGAATTTTCTTTCCAGTGCTGAATGAAAGAGAGCCTGCCCTTTTCCTCAAATCTCTCCCCGATCAAGAGATGAGTGAGCTGGTTACTGTAATATCCAATGGCTTCACCAAGTTGAGAATGCGATGCCTGTGTAATAACGCTCAATTTTACACACTTCAAATCCATTAGTAGCAATTACCTTACCTGAGGTGTTTTGAGTTAGTTTTAGCACAGCATTCTTGCAGTCGGTAGATAATGAACATAATAATGTATACAGCATTTTCAAGTCTCTGTTTTTAGGTACAATAATGCCATTAGGATTCTATTTAGCAAATGTGTGCTTCACATAAAAAGTTAACAATTTTTTGTTCATGTTTTCCCCACCACAATTTCTATTGCATCTCACATCCTATTCTGTGCAGTGTTGGCTTTCCTGAAAGAGCAGGAAAGTGTTTTATCCACTGCACTTGTGCAAAGGTAATGAGGCCTGGCATGTCGAGAACACAAGGATGCAGGAGAGCAGGACTTTGTTTTAGCCCCACTGCAGCTTTCTGAGCACCCCTGGGTAATATGTGTGCCTGCACTCTGCTGTGTTCTGTTTGGCCAAGGGATGAGAATGTTGGCACCCTTGCAGCAGACCACAGCAGCTGTCCTGCTTACCTCAGGATGGGCTGTGACACTGCTGAAGCTTCTGGTGAACTCCATGGTGGTAAGAGCTGCAGCACCTTTTTCTAGGGATGCTGGCTCAGTCATCCGTGCCAGGGGACCTTGGGCACTGCAGATGTATTGGGGCTCCCCTTTCCCACTGAGACTTTTTCCCCTCTCTAGAAAAATAATTTTCAGTCCATATGGGAGTTACAGCTGAGAGGAACCCAGCTTGGGCTGACGCTATAGTAAGAGATGGATGGTAAAGCAAAAGTGGCTGCAGTGCATGTTGTCCCATGTCAACTTGTTTCCAGGAGTCTGTGATGTCAGATAGATCTTGTGTGCCTGGGATAACTCTGCCCTTGCTCTGAGCTGAGGAACTACCCCAGTACTCCACCCTTACAAGATTCCTCTTTATTAGATAGGCTCTTCTTTCCTTGTGGCATTCTAACAATGAAAGCTTGGGTTGGGAGAACCAGTTTTTCGTTCCCTCTGCCCACTGAATGGGAAAACTATTCTGACTTCTAGATCATCTGAACCAAATGATATTGCTAAGCTAACCTACAGATGCATACACAGAGTTTGCTAATGAGGTATCTTGCTTTGTATCTTTCCAAAGAATTCCTCACCAGAGAACAAGAAAGAGATTAGGCGATATAATTGATGCCTTTGTAGATGTCACTGCTAAGGTTTCTGGCACAGATTGTATCAGCACTTTAAAAATACAGTAATCCCTTGAATATCATGGGAGGTTGGTTCTGGAAAGGTGCCACAACAAGCAAAATCTGCAAAGTAGTGGTAAATACAGTAAATATGGTAAATAGGGTGAAGATGTGGGGAAAAGTCGCCCAATGTATTGAACCGTGGAGTAGTGAGGGATTACTGTAGTTCTAAAATGTTACTACACTTCTATTGTATTAAATTGCCTGAGCTCAAGTGGCAAATAGTATTTGGGCTGCCATACAAAATGTTTTGTGAAACTAACTTGTATTTGCTGATTATATGTTTAGAAACAGAGTAAGGCCTTGGAGACCTTCTCTGTCTCAGAGGGGAACATGTAAATATGTCTATGGCAGACACACATATTCTCTCCAGGTCTTTTGCACTTACATGATCTGTTGAAAAAGCAAACTGATTCTTCTGCCATTGCATTGATCTTTCTCAACTTGTAGTTCCTCTGGCACACAGACTGCTTGTTCATCCCATGCCACCTCCTGCCTGCCGAGCACACGTTTACAACGCAAGTATCCCATATTTGATGGAGAGTGGTGAAGAGCTGTACTGGCAACGCTCAGCAGGGGAAACTATGCTGAATTTTGGCATCCCATGGACAAGGACAAAATGCTGGAAAAGCATCAGTCTGCATAGAGATAACAAAGTGCTGCTGGCTGTGGGGTAGGCGGGTTGAAAGGGGAGAAGAGCATGTGCCTCCTCCTCTATTGCTGCCCCTTCTCCTTGCCTGCACCACCTCCTGGCCCCTTCAGCTGTGAGAGTGACTGTCACCTCCATCCGTCTGCTGCCCCAGATGTCTGCTTACTTGACAGCGGAGCCCAAAAGCTGACCCCATACACAGTCTGCGCACTGAAGGGTAGCTGAGGGAGGCAGATATCACCTCTCAGTCACAACGTGCCCAGGCTGCTCTGGGGGCAGCACTGCAAAGTGCTGGCCCTGATCTTCTTTCATTGCCATCACCTACCCTGAAATTAGTAACAGCACGTCCAAGGTTAGTGGCAAATTCAGATACCCAAGCTATACAGGAGGAGGGTGAATAAAGGACAGTGGTTGCGTATAGTATAAGCGGCTGTCTTAGACAATGTGTGACCTCTGAATTAAAAGACCAGAATTAGCAAAGAGCTTTTTTGCATTATTGGGCCCATTTACAAAAGGCTTTAGCCCTAATTGTATGGTACCACAGAGCTTTAACTCAAACACATATTGGTTTTGTAACCTGATCTCCACATAAATCGTAGTTGGTGAGAGTGGAACAATTAGTGCCTTAATCTACTGGAACTACACAGTATCTTTAAATCTGAATTTTCCTGATCGTTATGGGTATTACAAGAGTCAATTAATTTATATTTCAGACAAAATGTAATTAAATCCCATGATAACCTGAGTGTGAAATGAAGGCAGGGGGAGTGAAGAGCAGGGTAGGAAAAGCCTTTTCTTGTGGAGCTGCCGTCAAGCATCATGGCATGCTATCAACAGAGGCAAACTGGCTCCTCTTCAGCTTCCCAAACTGCAGAAGTCTTGGGGTGAGGGAGTGTTGTTTCCCAATTTCATGCTGAGCAACTGTGTGATCACAAGAAATGTTTGCTGCCACAGACTTCCAGCCCAGTCTGCGAGAAATGCGATCCATGTTTGCTAACACTTTTAAGTGTTTGGGAAAGGGGACGGCCTTGATGTTGCAAAGAGCTCAATGCCTGTAGTTGGTCACCTAAGGGAATCCACTTATGACTCTATTACCCAGCAAATTAGCAGAGTGGTTCAGTCAGGTATATTTATCATGAAGAGAACTGAAGATAATTAATACACTGCATTGAATGCAAATTGCACCCACAGCACTTATCTCATTTTCAATTAGCACAAATGTTACAGCACTGCAGGCTTGTTATGGTTTTACCATGGGCTGGGTAATTAATTTCTGTGAGCTACATATCAGACACCTGATAGTGCCGTTTATTAATAAATGTCACCCCAGGTATCTGTTAGGAGAGGTAAATAAATTAAATGTTCAGTTGTCTGGCCTGTGCAAATCTATTCTTACACCTCATTGCATCTTTTCACTTGTTTGTTTATCAAGCAGAATGACTGGGGAGGGTACAATGGCAAACAAAGGAGTATGAGGAACAATAATCCATACCCCAAAGCAGTGTTTCTCTCCCTGCTGCTGACAGCAGAAGCCGTGTCATTGCCACTATCGTCTCTCTTCTGCCTCAGGACATAACTTCGGGTCCCAGGAGTAACTCTCCCTCCAGGGCCAGCCTGGACCCACAAGAGGAGAAAAGCTGAAGTGCACCTCAAATCCTCCACTTTCAAGGAATTTGCCAACCACTTATTGGTGTACATTTCTGTCTGTAACTCTGACCCTCAGAACGCTTAACTGCCTCACTGACCAGCATCCACATGGGTCTCTATGACAATTGTGTAATTCAGGTTTGTATTTCTTCCTAAAACTTCAGAAGAAAAGGGGGTGGATGGGTGAACCTGCTAGCTTGTCCCGATGCCATGGGGGCCACGACCCTGGTGGATGTAAGGGCCCTCCAGCTGCCTCAGGGATGGGGGTGCCAAGGCCTGGCCTATGCCAGGGATTTTTGTAGACGTCTCCTCTCCTCATGAACAAAATAACAAGAATATATGGAGATTAAACAGCCACATACACTCCAATCTTTTTCAGGCTTTGGGAAAGAGAGGAGTCGGAGGTGTTGTGATTCTGATAGACTGATGGTGAGTAAAGATGGGAAAGGCCCTTATACAGGGATACAGGAAGATCAGGAAGTGACATTTCCCACAGACCTTGCACTCTCTTCTTTCAGGCGGCTAGATCATATCTGGCAAGCTTTCTGGTCAACTCCTGTTTTCCGAAGTTTGACACAGGTCTCATTACTTTTGCAAGGAAAGGTCCTTTTGTCCTTTTTCCCCCTCTCATTTGATTTTGAAATTTCAGCTAGTCACAGTAGGAAAAATAATTGAAGATGCTCCAGCTAACATGAACTTTGGTGAACCCTCTCCCCAAGGAAGGTCACAAGCAGGTAGCTGCAGTCACATTAAGCAAGCTTTGCATAATCTGTTTTAGATCATGTAAGCCTGGTTAAATTAAAACCACCTCCATTGTATGAGTGCAACTCAATTGATAGAAAGATACTTTATATTAGTAATTTCTTACTTTCAACACAAGAAGAGCTCTACTGTGTAAATATTCTGGTGTACTTTAGGAGTCACAGAATCACAGGATCACAGAATCACAGAATACTACGAGTTGGAAGGGACCCACAAGGATCATATAGGCCAACTCACCAGCTATCGCCCATACAGAGACCGAATGCACACCCCAGGGTGGTGAACATAAACCTAGTTCTCTCACAGGCTCACAGGCCACTCCGAGCCAGAAGGGACCCACAGGACCATCCAACCCGACACTCCCCAGCTAGACCATGTCACTAAGCTCCTCATCCAGTCTCCCCTTAAACACCTCCAGGGACGGTGACTCCACCACCTCCCTGGGCAGACCATTCCAATTAGAGATCACTCTTTCTGTGAAAAACTTCTTACTAACATCCAGTCTAAACCTCCCCTGGTGTAGTTTGAGGGCATGTCCTCTTGTTCTGGTGTCGTCAGCCTGAGAGAAGAGATTCACACCCACCTGGCGGCAAACTCCCTTCAGGTAGTTGNTTGGTATCATCTGCAAACTTGCTGATGATGGACTCAATTCCCTCATCCGTATCATCAATAAAGTTGTTGAACAGTGCCGGGCCTAACACTGACCCCTGTGGGACTCCCGTAGTGACTGGCTGCCAGCTGGATGTGGCACCATTCACCAGCACTCTCTGAGCTCATCCGTCCAACCAATTCCTAACCCAGCCTAAAGTATTTCCACCCAGTCCATGCTCTACGAGTTTCTCCTGAAGCTTAGTGTGGGAAACTGTGTCGAAGGCTTTGCTAAGGTCCAAATACACAACATCCACAACATTTTGTCGTCAACCAGTCGAGTCACTGGATCGTAAAAGGAGATCAGGTTGGTCAGGCAAGACCTGCCTCTCCGAAATCCATGCTGACTATTTCTAATGTCATGGTCGTTTTGTAGTTGCTGCATAATAGCACACAAGACTATCTGTTCCATGACTTTGCACGGAACTGAGGTCAGGCTGACAGCTCTGTAATTGAGTCGTACTAGTTTGAATGCACTGGCAAAATAAATTGGTTTAACTGACCATTGTATTGGTAGAAATCTGACTACGGAACAAGTGTTAATCTTTCTTGAGGATAAAGAATATGTACAGAAAAAAAATTAGATGCAATACACTAGTTGGTTTCCCAGATACAGACATATTTAGGAAGTGCCACATTATGAACGACTTGTAAGATAGTTGTGGAGAAGAAACCTCTAACAAGTTACTGTTGCCACAATAATTTAATCAGTGTGAATTTCAGTGAACATTCCTCTTATGAAAAGTGCTTTCATCCCTTATGCAGATTTTCATTGTATTTCCAAGGTTTTATACTATAAATAATTTCCATATGCTTCTTGGTAGTGTGACCTACCATCTCACCATCGTCTGCTGTGATTTTTTTCAGATTGCAGGCCTGGGAGATAGTTCAGCATTCAAAGATTTGACTTACAATAACGCTTTAAAAATATTGCAACACTTGAAAAATCCATTAAAAAAAATCTTATTTCGATTAAAGTTCATACTACAGAGAAGAATATGTGATTTTAAAGGCCAAATGACCTGCCAGCATACTTTAAAACCATGTTTCCTGTGCTGAGAAGAATGTATAAACTCTCAATTTACGCAATTATAATATCTATCCTGATGGGCTGGCAAGGTATTGAATTAAGACAATGTCCTTATTTGAACAGGAACAACATATATAACAAAAATAGAAATGGTGAATGCATTTTAGTATCTGAGTGAGACAGATTTGGTTTCTTTCGAGTCAGATCCAAGTTAACTCCCAAGCAAGGCAGGTCTGACATGGACTGCTGACCTGAGTGTGTGCCCTGCACATTGGTTTCCTCTCAGGTTGCCACCTTGCCTTGGGAGGGAAGTGCAGCCAGTGCTAGTGTCATACCAAGCCAGCTGTACCATGCTGGTCGGGCATTGACTTTGCTGGTGGGACTGGTGCTACTGCAGAGTGAGGATCTGTCATGGAGAACATGCATTGCAGAAAAAGTTTATCAGAGCCTTCTGGTGGGATCATGCAGCACAACAACGGGATTTTTACAGAGAGAGAGGGCTAGGAAAGGGTCATTGATGGCTGAGGTCAGTAGTGAGATAGTGGGGAGTGAACTCATGTGGGTCATCTGCATAACAGCCACTTCCCTGCACCCATACAGTGAGCCTTGTACCCATTAATCAGTTATGCATCAATTCCCTCTCCCACCTTCCTGCCAAAGGAGAAGTGAATGTAATGGATCATCTTGTTTCTGATGCTATTATTTATGCAATCAAATATGCCATAGGACAGAGGGGAAATGTGGTGAAGGTTTACATTCCCTGGAGATGTTCAGTCTACAGGCTGAGGGCTCTGGACACGTGTGTGATTCTTTCTGCAGAGAGCTCATAGGGGTAGTGAAGCAAATCTGTCGAATGTTTCCTTCACTGCAGCTATATGAAGTGTTAGATGTGATGAGGACGACAAGAATGAAGACCGTGAACTGAATTAGGAATTCCATGGGAAGCTGGTGCCAGGCCCAATGCCAGGTTTGATATGCCTTTGTCACTGAAGAGATGCATTGCAGCAGTAAATGAAGTTTTCTAAGCATGAATGCTACGTGTTTGCATATTTCAAATGACTATAATCCAACTGAGAAGTGCTATAGCCATAAATAATGGAGACGAGGTCATCACCTGCCAGGGTGGCACAGAGCCTTCTAACCAATGGAATGATGTGTTTCTTCCAGAGGTTGCTATAACTTAGCATCAGTAGCAAATCCAAGAGCACTCCTAGGCACATATCACTTGTGGAAATGCACCATCATGCTGGGCATAATGCACTCAAGTGACAAGTTCTTAAAAATGTATCCCTATATCCCATCTGTCTTACCTCTGTCTTGCTTGGATTTAACCAGTTGCTTTTCTTTCACTGCCATGTTGGTGGTAGCAGCACGTACATATACACAGAAATTTAGTTGTAGCTGTATTTCACCTGCCTGTTTCTGGCAATTCAGTCCATGTCAGAAGCTTCATGTAGATATAAGGGGACACCACAAAGAATACAGATCAGGAGTCCACAGGAGAGAGGAGTGTAGTGCTGGAGATAACACTTCTTCAGAAGGCACAAGGTGTGCACCAGCAGGAATGACTCAGAAAAATTTTAGTGCATTACCCTGGACTTCTGCCACCTGTCAGGCAAGACATCAAGATCTCATGGTTAATGCTGAAGTTGTAGTAAAGAACTGTGGGAGGGGGCAGCATTGCCTCCGTTCTTCAGCAGGATTTCTCCTGTGATGAATGAAAACCAGGTGTCCGCTGTAATAGTCGCAGTAGATGGATGTGCTGATACAGGCGACGGCAGTGTGCAGCAGTGTTCCTGGTCCCAGAGGAACTGTATGGGAGCCCCATCCTCAGACCAGTGCTGCAGGCCAGAGGGGAGGAGTGCTGCCTTGCACCATTAACTCTCACCAGTGGGACTCACACAAGAGAGGAATCCACTTTAGTACAGTGGTAAGTGTACCCACCTGGCGTGTGGGAGACCCGGGTTCGATTCCCGCCAGGGAGACAGTGTTAAGAGTTGGACTCGATGATCCTTGTGGGTCCCTTCCAACTCAGAATGTTCTATGTGACTTGCCCATTGTGCTTTGCCCCAGCTTGCAGTGCTCTCTGTCATTCTGACTGTGCTTGTTTGCTGTGGAGGCAGGATGAGCCCAGAGCTGTCATGCCTCTGTGCACATCAGTGTGCTGAAGTCTTGAGAAGTACAGAAAAGAGAAAGTCCATTATCTGCCTCACTTCAGCTCCCTATGATTATTTATGTCTATGTGTGAGATTACTTCTCGATGTCAGTACTGTAATGGAGGTCTGTGAGGGTGGTTATTGTGTACTGTCAGGTTGGAACCAAACACATCTGGCACTGAAAGAAAAGAAACATGCATAGCCTGAATATGCAAAAACTTTTTCCTTCCTGCTGTGTGGATTAATGTCAAAGCCTTTAAGTCTTTTCATTTAAGTTTTCTGCAGTTATGTGTTAATTACACGTTTATATTTTTACAAATATGGATTTACGCTTACCTGTGTTTCAAGGTGATTAGTGGGTACCAAGCAACTGATTACACTTCCAGCCAATCCCGTGCCATTAACAGTAAAAAATGGCAGGCATTGCTGTTTTAAATCTCATTTGGTTTGGCAAGATTATGATGGTAAAAAATAACAGATAAATCAATTGCTTGAATACACACTTTTTTTCACCTTCAGGCATCTTTATTGGCACAGTTTTGATCAATAGCTCTACACTGAGTGGCATGTTTTTATTGCCATTAGAGAAAATTTAATACTTTGCTCACTATTTTTCTCCAAAAGTTAGATTTTAGAAAATTAAAACAAAATTACGTAATGTTTATGCTTAGAGGAAGTCACCCAATGTGGATGATCCTTATACAGTAAGGTCTCATATACCACTGCAGTGCAGGTCTTCCCCCCGTATGTGAAGCCCGCCTTCTGCGTTGATTGGCAGCTCATTAATATGCAAATTTCCCCCACACTCTTACATGCCCTCTGGCACTTTGGTGCTGTTTTGGCACTACCATGCTGTGTGTCGGTGTTTGTGTCGGTGTTTCCCAGTGCCCACAGCCACCCCGAGCCAGGAAAAATCCCTTTTCCACTTGGCCAGGAACACTGGTGCCGGGGAGCTGCATGTGCCGCTGTCCCGGTGTCTCTCTAGGTGGGTAGACGTGGTCTCTCCATACTTGGGGTAGACGAATACGACTTGGAGAGTCATTCGAGACAGTCTTGGACACCACGTCTAACCTCAGAGTGTGTAAATCTTTCATAACTGCATGAAGCTTCCTCTCTTGGAGTGGGGCAGGCACCTGGCTGTGCCTGGAGCAGAGCTGCTGCTGCCCTGCTTGCCCCACCTGGGAGCAGGGGAGCTGCGGCCTCCCCAGCCGGGCCAGGAGCAGGGGAGCTGCCGCCGCACCCGCTCCGCCGGGAGTGGAACTGCGGCGGTGGCTGTGTGAGTTGATTTGCCTATTCATGACTGCCTAATTGAATATTCATGAATGCCAGGTCACGCATGCACAGTTGTTGAAAGGTGCCTCCTTAATCGCTCAAAAATCATGCCACTAAGATGTGAAGCCTCTACATGGGGCGCGCGAAGTGGAAGAGGGCCGACTTTATTCGACCAAAAATCTGAAGAATTATTTGAAAATATCTGTAAGCTATTTCCAAATTATAGTACTGACTATGTTTATTTTTATTTAACAAACAAAAATTCCAGCAAAATATGTTTGTCCCGTTACAAACAGGTCAGAGTTCACAATAAGCTTATATGTAATGAAAGTAAACAAGCATTAGTCAGCAGAGGAGATGGTCATATGTTTAATCTGAAACAGTTCTTGGTTGAAACATGCAGTTTTCTGTCAAACAAAGAGAGTAATGAATTTTTGCTGCTTTTTGTGAATTGTTTAGTTTGGGTGAAAAAGGTAAAAAAAGGCCAAAAAAGACTGCTTCATTTCAGCATTTCTAAAAATTCCAACATGTTCTACAATGACATACCCTGATTTCACAATTAAAAATATTGTTTAATTTTCAAAAGTGCTTCAAATTTATTTAAAAAAATCAAATTAAAAAGATGAAATATAGATTAAACTATTTTTGAGGGAATAAAATGCTTTGCTGAAATGGTACTATAATTCGCCAATTAATTTTTGTGAATGATTTCTTTTCCTATCACAGGAAAACTTCTGGAAACTTATTTTGAGTCAGAACAACTAATAATTACATATTATCTTTTGATTTGGCTTTGATTTGATTTGGCTGCTTGTAGCCACTTGAAAAATCTTGAAGGAAGGAATGACAATTTCAAGTTTCCCAGTTCCCAGAAATAGATAAAAAGTCCTGATTGTCGGAATTAAGTAGGAGAGTCAATGGGATGGTAGGGACTTTACTTCCTCTGACATTAGGAACTTCAGATTTTAATCTTGCTACTGTGGAAGTCAATGGAAAAATGTGTTTGTACGGTCTGCCCACTATAACTAATCCTGTGTAGAAGAAATTCTCCACACCAAGTTGCTTTACTGATCTTGTTGCTAATGAATCTATGATATAAGAAAATTACCTAGACCCTGTAGTACCTGCACAATTAACTCTTTTAAGGTCCTTGCAATCCTGCTCAGTGCTGTAGATATCACACTTCATCCTCTAAGGAGATTTTTTTGTAATTTTTTTCTCTAACAAGGGAGCAAAGGTTGTTGTGCACGAAGAAGAAGATGGGGGTGGGGAGGTTTTTAATCAGTAAATGATCTGAGAATAACGAAAGGTTACCTGTTTGTTTGTCAACAGGATGAAGTAAATAAGAGTTAAAAAAATCGGAGACACCAGTCAAAGGCAATCAAATATGTATTTAATTAAAGCAAACATAAAAATTAAAGTTACATGTTGAATCAATAAACAGCACTTTTTTCTACATGCATTTTGAACAAGACAGATCAGAATCTTGCATGATGAAGACATAATGTGTCATAATAATTAGGAACACAGACAAAAGAACAGCTAATCAACATGCAAATTTATGCAGTTCTGGCGATTCAGATGAGGCAGATTTCTACCTCTTTTTTTGCTTGATTCATCTTCATTGCTAATCATCTGAAGGCTGCCAAATGTTCACTGACACTAATGTATTATAGGTCAAGAGAGGCAGGTCTTCACCTATTACCCCCACAAACAATATGCTTTCCTTCCCTGTTTCCTCTTCAGGATTTTCAGCAATTACTGCCAGATGCAATCAGACTCCTTGAATAGGAGCAACTGGGGCTTGTTTGTGGCTTGGATTCATTAGAATCAGGAGGATGAAGAAAGGAATAAATTACTTAATTGCACAAAAAAGTTGCAGCCAAAGTGATGGTGAGAGAAGCTGATTGTGTAGTTGCGTATTAGGCCACTCTTGGAATGGAGGATCTTAGAATAGCTGGTAGTTTGGCCTTCCTGATTCAGACAGATTTGGGTGTCCTCCAAAACAGATGGCTCCACACACCATCTATTCTTCTCTTTGTCAGGTTTTACCATTTATTTGATCTTGTTCATCTATGATGTTAGTTGTATTAGATGTAACACAAATATGCATTCAGATCATATCCATTTAGTCTTGCATCTCAACTTTTATTCTTTTAGCCTTGTTTGATGAGATGATCAAGTTGAACAAAGCCCTTGTTGTCCTATTCCCGCACAACATCCATACATAAAACACGAAACCCGATGACTAAAGCCTTGCAGAGAAAAATAATCCTCCTATGTCACAGATTTTAAAGGTTTCTTTCTCCCCCTTTTTAGCAAGAAGCCCCCAGTTATGACAAAAGATACCCAGACACAACAAATAGTTAATTTTTATTTTATCCCATAGGAGTAAGCATTTACATATGCCCAAGCAAAACTGCCCCCCTCCCATCCTTATGCTGAGACCCCTGCTCAGATATTCTCTTCAGGTTTCAGGCCATGTGTTATGCTTGTGGGTGGTCTTAAGATCTTGAAGAAAAGCTTTGCTCTGTGAAGTCATGCAGCACTGTATGTAATTAAGAGGCTTTTTTTTTTCCCCCCTAAACCCGTCTGTGTTTCCTAATTTCATTGTTGTTGAGAATGATGAACACTTCATGGAAGAGTTGCCTTTCAGGTAATAGTTGACATTAACTTTGTGAAAATGAGATGTGTGGTTAGGGATTCACTTTCAGGGTATCCTGCTGAGTGCATTGCTGTGCCACAGCACTGCTCACTCGCTGGGGCTGGAGCAGGGTCATACATACTTTCTGATCGCTGGGTTTGAAGTGTGTGCTGCTGTGTATTTAAGGGAGAATCTTGGCAGATACTATAGGTCTTTAATCTGGGGCAAGTGGGGTATTCCTTGTTTTCCCAATTATTGTGGGGATCTATGATCAGAGAGGGGCAGGGTTTTATGTAATATGACGTGATCTTGGATTACAATGAACTTTTGGGATCTGTATTCGGTTATCTTTTGGCCCAACATCTGTTGAAGCCTGACAGATGCCCAGGAATGCTGCTTTACTCTTCAATCGTATTTAGATCTTGAGTGCACAATTCAGGCTTTTTGGGTACCTCTGAAGCCAAATTTGAAGTTCTGAGGTAAAACAAAACACCTATGGGAAGGGCAGTGCAGTTGCAATGATGGAGGGAGAACTCAAACTCACGATTTCCAAGGAAGCAAGCTGGAGCCCCACCTCTTGACAAGGCTTTCAGGTAACAACTATTTGCATTGCCCCTTGAGGGCAGCAATTCCAAAAAATCCCCAAATACCTCCCATAGTATTTTTTAGAGCCCAAGTGTTGATATAAGCGCATGAATATGGTGTGCTTTCATATGACAACTTTTGGGACTGAAGCTGATGGAATTTTTTTGCCACAGCTGCTGTTTCACAGCCACCAGTGTCCACTTTGTCCTCCTTGTCCTTCTCTTAATCCCCTCTACAGTGCCCATGACCTTCTGTAGCTTTGGTCCCAAGGTTTCCCCACATGTCTCCCTGGGTGAGACGGGAAGGAGCATCACGGTCTTGGAGAGAAGAGAGGTCCGTTGGATACCTCCTTTTGCCCTGAGCATGGCAAATCCTGTACCAGAACCATTTCCCCTTCCTGTTAGTGAAGACAGAAGAAGGTTGGTTATGCTGGAAAAGCAAAAGTAACGCCTTTCTCCATGCACTATTTTCATTTCTATGAGCAGGTTTGTTTTTTGTTTGGGGTGTTTCACAGGACTCTAGTGAATGCATTTTATTGTAAGTGTTGGAAGCTTAATTTTATTATTGTCACTAGGGGGAGATTTTTGAAGGCATAAATGCATTTAAGTGCTTATGCTCTCTTGAAAGTCAACACGAGTTGCACATCTAAATGGCCTTTTTGCATGAAGGAAATATTCACCATGAAATGGGGAGAGCCCACGTATCTGTTGCAGGCGATAAAGAAAACCAACAGGTGAGGCTACACTGAACTATTTTTTTGTGGGTTTATTTTGCTGGTGTTTTTGTTTTTTAAATTGCTCTCACATCCTTCATTTCTCACAGGCTGGGATTTGGTTTGTTACAAAGCATTGCGATACTTCATCTCCTCAGTCGAAATCCTCCTAGACAGTTTTGTGATAAGAACACTGAGAAAATCCACACGAGGAACTTGTCTTTGTACAGACGATACCTGGCTGCTTTTCCATCTAAAGGCAGAGATTCAAGAGCTGATGATGTCTTACAAAGGCTCACTCTATCTGAAGGTCCCCTCAGAAAGGCGGGGGGAGCTTTGCTTTGACAGGCTTTAAAGTCTGTGTAATCTTTTGCAGAATGGCCTTTGCTTTCACAGCTCCTCATGTTGCACCATGTCCTGATTTCTACACTTGTATTTGTCACTGAAACATTGCCTGAGCTTGGGTGAACAGTGTTAAGTCTGAGTGAGGGTTGCTCACTTTGGTTTCTTTCACTTTTTATACTGTTGTGAAACTATCCCAATGCACAGAATATTATTGATAGTATCTGAGTGAGTGACTAAACTGTTCTGAATGGAAACACGAGGGAAGGTGAAGGATGTAAATGAATACTCTTATCTGCCTGGAAGCACGAAGCACTAGCAAAGCTTTAGGCAAATAAAAGGCTATTTGTACCAATATTGGTGAGAAGGCTATGGACACGGTCGAAATAAAAAGGTCTCTGCAGTGTGCATGTTTGTGAACCATGCTTTAACTAGGTGTAAGCATCTATTCTGGGCACTTGTGGCCGTAAGCATCTGAATTTGCTATTAGTGGTATTCTTTGAATGCTAGCTTTTCCTATCAGAACAAGGCATAGTCTTAGAAAGCGGACCTTTCTATGTGTAACTAGCATATCTATGATCAGACCAACATCCTTCATATGTCTACAAAATGGAGGTTAAAAAGGTTGCTACTCTTTTGTGCCAGGAGTGGCATACGTCACCTTACTGGTCTCTGAAGGCTCTTGAGGAACTTCTGCCGATTGGTGAACTCATTCATTCTGATAGTCTATTACCTTCTTTGTTTTGACATATTTTCATTCTCCCCTTAATGTTTCCTGTTTTCATGAATCTTCCCCTTCTGCTGCATTTTCCTGTGTGTGTTTTTTTTTCTCCCAGATGTTGTACGGCTGGCTATTTCAGTAACTCTTTGCGTACTACAGAATTGAAAAAAAAAAAATCAAGTGGAAAAACTCCACATTGAGATGATAGCATATTTTCCATGCACATGTCACACATCACAGGTTGACTGAAACATATTCAACTGATACATTAAACATCTACCTAAAATTCTGCAATACAAATTGCTTAATTATTGTATCCATTCGTTGTGTGAGTTGGCATCTGCTATTTCAAAACCAAGAGAGTGTTTTAAAATAGCAATGAATTTGCTAGGAATGATGGATTTGATATTTATTCAGTGCTTGAACATGTTTAGGCACAGATTTTTTTGACATAGGTAGTTAGGACTATGGACCTCTTAGAAAAGCATGATATACATATTAAATGCACAAAATACACAGATGTAGGGCAGGATATTTGGAGATGCACACAGTAGCTCTTCTGCAAGTTTCCTACTCTTTGGCACTTCTGAAAGTCAGGCTACCTATTTAGGTGCATAAATGTGTATGTCTACACTTGAAAATATCAGCCTGCACTGTAAAGCTCAACCATGCCAACTCTTTGCTTACCAAAGTAATTATATCTATCTCCAAGCAGAGTTATCAGAGTCAGGTTCTTTTCCCATATGGCATAGTTTATATGTAGTGTATCACTGTACTACTGTGTAGTGATTGCTGTGGGAGTTGAAATAGGATGATCTCTTAAGTTTTACATACCTATATTTCCTGTCTTCAACAGCTTGTTCCGAAAAGCTCTACAACAGTAAATACAGATAAACCTAGGACCTATGCTGTAGAGGTTTTGTCAATTTACCTCTGAGATTTAGTTGCCTTAAATATGTTTCAAGTCACTTTCACATTAAAAAGGGATAACTAATGTAATAACTAATTCCTTATTTGGAATGGACAGCAACTCTCTGTCATAGTTCTGTCAACCTTCAACTCAGCTCTGGAAGTGGATATTTCTAACTAAATGTTCATGAAGCACGTTTCTTCTCCCACTTCACTCACTGCATGGGTGGATGTCACTAGCTGAAGCAGTTGTAGAGTCTACACTAAGGTCATATATCAGAATTTTGACCTGTGACACTAGTAGAATCAAATTCCTCATTGGTGTCTGGCCTAGCTGCAGACTGATAAATATTGTCCTTGCCTTTTGGTGAATTCAGGTTTAGTTCTCTTACACAAGAGCTCTGTTAACTTTCCTTTCCTTAGCTCAGCTATTTTTTGGTGCATCTACTCCTGTTTAGAGAAACTGCCTCTGGCCTAACCTCTCTGTCACTTCAGCAGCTTGATAATGTCCTCAACTGAAGATGAGCATAAATGACCCCTGAAAAAAACTTTACACAAAACAGGATCCCAGAATTTTTTCTTACTCCTCTTCTTTGCATGTCACCACCTGAGCTGCCCAGGATGTTGAAGATCAGAGGAATTTAATATATAAATGCAAGTAAATTATTCAGAGCAGAAACTTTCCCTTTACATGTGTTGTTGATCAGTAGTGGCATTCAGTCCCTTGCCCATGGAGACAGTCACTGCATGCTAGAGCAAAGCCCCCAGCGTATGATACACTGGCAACTCGTGACACTCAAGGCACTTCAAAATGGCAGGCAGTGTGCCAAGCACAGAGGTAGAACACAGCAAAAATTTTAAATCAAAGCTCTTGATTTAAAATCGAGCCACACATGGGTTTGGAGAATAATGGCAATCTCCTAAACTCCCTTTTTACTTTTTTGTATTTTAAAAATACCACCTGATACTGTCAAGTGATTGGGGTGCTATCACACAGTCAACTGATCCCTTTACCAGATGAACTTGTTGGATGAGTTAGGAAGTCCAGGAGTTTGGACCCTTGATGGCAGCAAAGTCTTCTTCTCTTTAAATATATGTATAGCATGTTTTCTATGCCCTCTTAAAAAACAATGGTACCTGGGATTTCTTTCAGATCCAGATGGAAAGCTTTTGTTAAAGGGGGTGGTAATGAGGCTTAGTAAGATTTGTTTTTTGTTAAGAAAAGATCATCTGGCGCTTGCTTTTGGAGCTGGTTGCTCATGAAGGTTTCTAATTCAGGGTCTTAATTTTTGTAAAGAGTGAATTACAAGAAGTCAGAAGAATGATGCGAAGAGCATTTAATAATGCACATTCACAAAGAAGTGGTGTAACTACATTAATTAGGCAAGTCTTGCGTAAAGATGCAATGTAATTATATATTTGAGACAGTTAATTAGGGAGCTACTTGGAAATTTCAGTGAATATTAAGGTAATTATACATAAATACTATAACCATTAAGACTGCACCCATAATGAAAGCAATAACTAATTACATAAATAACAGCATACTTATGTTTTTACATTACCAATACCTAACAATACTTCCTCTCTTTCCCTACTCTCTTTGCCATGTAAATGACAAAACTTTTTTTAAAAATTCAGATGTTCTTGCAAATTGTTGAGGAAACAATGAACTTTCCCCTTGTTCTCTTTCTCTAGAGAAGACTGGATAACGGGAGTTATGCACACCTAGCAGGGAGACAGTTAAACGTATTGCACACATCTGCAGGTTACATGCCAAATTTTCAGTGGCTGCCATTGGATTTCATACAAGCCCAGATCTGAGGTATTTAATAAAGAAATTGTATAGCTGTAAAGATAATGTTTTAGACTTTTAAAAGGCAGCTTTGACTGAATCAGTACTGAGGGTTAGATGAATGGTTGTCATAGAAATTGGTCTCTGCATTTCGTAGTGTTGAGCCTATTGGCAGATGCCAGATCCTTGCTGAAACATTTCTTACCATTTAGTTCTGTCAGAGTCTGGAATATCTGTCTGTGGTCATCTTCATGTTCACCTAAACCTACTAGCTTCCAATGTGTTGCAA
Organism: Pitta sordida; assembly: GCA_013390025.1. Lineage (NCBI taxonomy): Eukaryota > Metazoa > Chordata > Aves > Passeriformes > Pittidae > Pitta > Pitta sordida. The sequence goes on along the minus strand of WEKX01025674.1, from coordinate 9,485 downwards.
TGCTTAATGTGCTGTGCACATTGTTATCCTTCTTCCAAGCTACCTCAACAAGACTAACTCAGAGTCTCTAAACCCCTAAAAACTACTGTGCATTATAAGAGGTGCAGCCTTACTGACACAGCTGAAATACAGAATTATTGCTTCCAAACATACTTATTGAATTAATGGCGGTTTCCAGCAGCTCTCATCTAAGGAGTAAGAAGGCGAGTCTGTGATTTTGTGAACCATCATGGTGGAGACTAAGNCCATCATGGTGGAGACTACAGATGATGAGACTGAGGCACAAGGAGCTCAAGTGACTTGTCCAGGTCATGAAGAACATCCAGAGATCTACTGCAAGTGTCTCTGCTCTGTTTTAGTGAAAGTCATCCTCTCTATTGCCAGAGGGATGTGGTTCATGGTTTGGGGTCTAATGATAGTACTCTTTTCTCTCTTCATTAATCTTGTCTGAGTAATTAAATTGACCTTGTGGGACAGTGGAGTTCAGAAAAGAATGTAGTTTTTAGCGTGTTGTCCATATTATTATGTGTCCATCGATATCATGGCTAGCTGTCTGAAAGAGCCCACAGCAGCATGGTCTCTGTGCACATTTTTAATTTTGAGGTCTCTGTCCTGCAGAACAAGGTCATAACTAGAGAGGGGATGACACCTTGGATTTTTACTGACATGCATGTCCTGTCATGATAGCAAAACAATGTAGGCAATTCTTTCCTTGCTAAATCCCCTTTCCATTAAGATATCTACACCATGGTATAAATGTTGAGGCAAAATTAAAGATGATTTAGGACAACACAGTAAATTTTGCTGTACTCATTGCTGATTTCAGGGCAAGTAGCTGTACACAACTGAACCATATTTTCTTTGCTCAACAACTGTGACCAATGATATTTCCTGCCATAAACTTCAAACCTGTCAAAGGCTGCTGAGACCTTTCAAATTATTTTGATTCTACATAAATAATGTCATAGTTTTGAGATGGCAAATCCTTTGAATATCTATAAATGATCTTATTGTTAAGGGTTTACACTATGGCTCATGTTCCAAGGCATAACAGTTCTTATATC
>WEKX01025673.1:0-12371 GCA_013390025.1 Pitta sordida | reverse complement strand
CCGCGCCACTGCTCCCTCTTCCTGGCCCAGCCTGGTGCGAGCTGCCAGCCCGGGGCCGTGCCAGATGGTTCAGCTGCAGTCCCGCGCACGCCGGCAGTGTCATGCGGGGCCCTGCCCTTCCCCGCCTGTAGCCATGGAAACAGTAACACGCGCCCACGGGGGGGGGGCAAGTTCCCCAGCTGCGCTTAGAGTAATGGGACAGCGGGACTTCTGGCCCTCCCTGTGGGGCTGGGCCAGCGCCGCCCATGGGGAGCTCTGGCACCACCCCTTGGTGCAGCAGCGGCACTGAGCATGCGCGAGCCAGAAAATTTCGCAAACGGCGGAATCAACACTGCAATAAATTCACATCATCGTGAAGGAGAAGTTGCGATACAGAGAGGATTCACTGTAGTACTTTCTTCCTGATGTCCCTTTCCTATCTTTGGTCCCATGTGCTTAGATTGCCAGCACTTTGTGCTGTTGACATTGCAGTTTCACAGTACAGAAGCAGAATGTGTTTTGGCTTCAGTGTCTCCTTAACCGTCAGTCAAACTGGATGTAGTTTAGGAACTGAATTACTCCTTGGATGTGCATTCTACTTCCCCAGTGTTTGTACTTTATGGAGGAGAGAGGAAACCATCAACCCAACAGGCAAGCAGGAATCTGTAGTCCTCTACTCTGGTCCCAGAAAGAGAAAGGTGCTGTCTTTCAGAAACAGGTATGAAGTACCACGGAAGAGGTGGAGAGAGGGGAGGATCTTGATAGATCCTCTCACAGTTCAAAATACAGTTTGAAATTAAGCCTATTTGGGAACAGTTCTTGATTCAAACATTTGCTTCTAGTTTTTGTCCAGAACCTGGAAGGAGTTGGTTTCCAAAGAAAGTAAGCTGGTACAAGTAAAGAACATCCTGTCCCAGAAATGCCGGAATGTTGAGGCTTCCAGGACGGCTGAAATCTCTGATACCTTGAGCTTCTTAAATTAATTTCCAGCTTTAACCTGAAATTGCTGTTTTATTCAATCCTGCTTTTTAGCCACTGTCAATATGAAACAAGGTGGGTAGTTTGTTTTTTTTTAATAGAGACTATTTCAACATGTCCCAAAAGCAAGTACAGTAAACCCTCAATACTTTGGGGATCAAAATTCACACCACGTACATTGTGTCTTTTTCCCCAAGAAGATGCCTGCACATGCCCAGCCCCTCTACTGTGCCGAGGGGCAGCACTGGTCGACTCCATGGGGCAGGACGGCCACGTCCTGAGGAGCGGGGGTATGGCACCTCTTGCTTGCCTGGGGACTAGCCATAGTTTGCTGCCTTATGAGTGTGGGCAAGGTTACATGGTGGGGAAGGTTTATAACTCAGTGCAAATGGCTTATTATGTCAGGTTGCCCTGGGGCTATGCATGCACCCTGTCAGCTGGTGATGCCCCAGCCACCCCCTCTGTCACTTGAGGCAACCCTCCACGCCCCCCAAGGTTAGCAGCACCCCCGGAGGCTTGTGGCGCCCCCTCTTGTGGCTTGTGGTGCCCCACCTGTGGCCCTAGAGCCTTGCGGTGTCCCCCCACAACTTGCAGTACCCTGCATGTGCCCCCGGAGGCTTGCAGTGTCTCCCCCACACCCCTCAAAGCTTGCAGCAACCCCTCCCCCTGAGGCTTGCAGCTAACCCTAACCCTAATCCTAGCCCTAGTTCTAGCCCAGCCTCACAAGCCATGGGGGGAGTCTAGGGGAAGGCACCACAAGCCTCAGGGGGTGCGGGGGAGGTGCTGCAAGTGGCGGGTGAGTAGGATGGCATCCTGTGAGCCCCGAAGGATCTCGGGACCGTGCCGCCACCACTGTAGCGGCAGCAGTGAAATCTGGGAGTCCCTGCGGTGGCAGCAGGCTGCGGGGATTCCTTGGGGACTTTCTGGGTGGAGAGGGATCAGAAGAGATACTCTTTGCTCCCCTGTGCCATCAGAGGCTGTGGGGTGGTGCTGGGAATGCCCCCCAGTGCTCTGGGGTTGAGGAGGAAGAGGCAAGGGGTGGGGCTTATTTGCATATTCATGAGCATATTATTTGCACATCTTTGCAGACCACAGGCTTTGCGGGCCTTGAGAAGACCCAAACCCCCATGAAATTCAAGGGTTTACTGTATAATTCAGATAATGAGGTGTTCATGGTAATCACTTTGGTCACTATTTGCTATGTTTACACTCAGATACCTAATTTAAGTGTTGTAATGAGTATTTCAACCTGTAAAAATGCTGAACCTTCACACCTCCTGCTGCTTTCCTGAGATGCCTCTACATTTACACAGAACAATTAGCTGGATCCTCGAATCAAGCTTATGATTTTCCCATGATAGAGTAAAATTCTATTTCTTTCCTGTGAGCTTACCAACCTATCCCTTTGTATTCTGATTTCTGTAAATAAATTTTACAGGTCTTGAAACAGTTCTCAATGTGCATACTTTGCACGTACAGTTGTTGTGCCAAATACTAAGTACATGGTTACTCACTATAAAACATTCTTATCTTCTAATTAATCAATCAATTAATTAATTAATTAATGACCACTCACATTAATGGCTACAAGTAACTCCTCTCCCCGCTAGTTTCTACTCCCAGTTTCTAGTTCTGTGTTTCCTTTAGACTAAAACTATGTTTCTATTAAAAATCTCAGGTACTTACTTTATTTTGCTTCTTTCATATATACAGTCATGCCTCTGGGTTAATGGGTTTTGGGTCCTGTAGTGATCCCGTGGAACATTAAATCTGTGAATACTGGCCTGACATTAATATGGCAAATTATTGCCAGAAATATAGCAATTTGGAACACTGTAACATTCCCTGCTCCTTCCGGGCAGCCAGGAGCATGGCAGTTTAAGGTTTTTTTCCCTCGAACGTCCTCAGCTAGCACTAGAAGGAGCACTTTGCCTGAGGCTATTCAAATGCACATATGCAGGAATGCAGCTTGGCTTGGTTGCTCACCTCCCTGGCCTGCAGCCATGGAAACAGTAACACAGACACACAGAGACACAAGCTGTCTCACGGCACTGCAGGACTATAAAGACCAGGTAACCTTTGCAACACTCATAAGGGAGCCATCTCTGCCTGTCCTCAGTGAGCAAGAGGTGCTGCCCGGCCGCCCCACGAGGAGAAGCGGTGCTGCCACTCCGCGAAGCAGAAAAACCGTGCATGCGTCAACTGGAAATATTTATGAATAACTGAATAATTAATTTTTCGCAAATAGGTGAAGCAGTGAATAATTATGCGCGGATAGTTGAGGTAAGACTGTAATAGCAAAATATCTGCTGTATGTTAATATCAGTCATGAAGACTACTAAGATCTAATAATTATTTGTTCCCAGAAGACAGTTTTAGCAAGTTAGCATCATTCCTTTAGTCTGTCTTCTGATTACTCAAAAGGACACACAGCAGTAAAAGTATCTGTCATACCTGTGAATTCCTTCTTGCACCGGTCTCTGACACTCTCCTCCAGGCCTTCAAGTTGTGATTTTATTTTTTCATACTCTCGCTCTGCTTGTTGGCTCTTGCGTCTTTATGAAATAGAAGTTAAGATTTAAAAAGTTACAAATTACAAAAGTAAACAGTTTAGAACCTCTCTGAGAGTGAAGCCAAAGGACTGGAGGGAATTTTTGTGGTTTTGATTTTTTTCTTTCAAGACAGTAGAAAGAGAATGAAGGAGGAGGAAAACAGCAACAGTGGCCGGAGTCTTCATTCCATGTATATCAACTTGGCACCATCATGGGCCGGCTGCTTCAAAGCACACTTGGGCCAACGATTTAAAATCCAATAAGCAGTAGATACAAATGCTTTCAATCACATACCAAATACAGAAACTCATTTTGTATGCACTGAATGCATGTTGCTCGCAACATATCCTGAATTGGCTCTAAACCACTCAAGAAGTGTGTTTGGGATTGAACTGAGAAAGCTGACAGGGATCCATGAGAACATCAGGGGCTGTACAGCACATGCTTCAGCTGTGTTGATATATACTATAAGAGTGAAATCCACCTCCTTCTGTGGGACAGTATGAGGCCCTCATCATTAACCTTAAAATTGGACTAAGTAGGTCTTAAGTGAAATGCAGACATTGTTCTGGCCCTTTATGAAGCATGAATTTCACTGTTATTTAAGCACATTTTTTGTTGATACACTTATCGCAGCAGGAAAGGCCAAAATGACCCCTTAGTAAAATCCATCCATCTCAGACTTACAGTGCTGACCGAGGCAGCATAAACGTTGATAGATATGTATACAGAATAAGTTCTCTCTTTCACAAGTGATACTTAAGCTGCCATTTCAAAATGAAGTGCATGCAACTCAGTCTGCAATTGTGTACTTGGGAAGCCTGGGGCCAACTGTTGCGTTCATGTATAAAGGACAGACTGGGCTGAGTGACACCAAGGAATTTGGTGTGCGTGAGAGGAAGAAATTGTTGCTCATGTGTACTTCCAGCTGTAACTCCCTTTCTCTGTGTCTGATAAAAAAGGTGAAGATAATTTCTGTAGACTGAGATGAAAACAATCAGGTTGTACCTTGAAAGCTTTAGGACAACAAAAACATCTAATTAAAGAACTTACCTGTAACAGATGATAGAAATGCCAATTATTGCTATCATAGGAATAAGTACCAGTGGCAAAATAAGATTCAGTGGGATATCAGTCACACGTGTATCATATTCTACCCTTCCAAGGATCCATTCTCGGAGTCCAAATTTAACCTAATTGGATAAGCACAGACATTTACTTCAAAAAGTGCAAATGGATGGTGGTCCATTACTCAGTCGCATTCTAAATTCTTAGTAATTCCCAAAAGTGAATTTCTAGCTCAAACTGCCAAAGAAAGGAAACATTTCTGAATATTTTATGCTGAAATTGGGTCACTAGCACTTAATTCTATGAAGTAATTTAATTTTACTCAGCAGAGGAAGAAAAATCCCCAGTCAGTCTAGCTACAGTTTTTCATTCCTATGTAATGAAGGTAGAAGGCATTTGGCAGCTTGGGATGACTCTTTACGTACTAGATCTTTTATGCAACAGGCAGAAGCTGAAGGAAGAAAGAACTGCTAGGAGTTTCTTTACAGCACTATAACTTTGGAGAACAAATTACTTCAGTTAAGAAGCACTATGTCAGTGATTCTTACATGTGATACTAAATTCTATAGAAAAGGTAACCTACAATGAATTCAGGAAGATTATTGATGGTATCTCTCTTCTGTCGTTTCTTTGGCTGAGGCTGTACTTCTGGTGGCTCACAATATAAGTCTGTTTCAGTTAGAGTTTTTATGTTGCAAGGCTCATCACCCACAAAAGCCTGGGCCTCATCTATCGTCATGGCTTTGTTCAGGTTACTACCCTAGACAGAAAATAAAAGGCTATGTTATCATCACAAAGTCTTGGGAGACAAGAAATCCTTGAGTTTCAATTTTCCATTTGGATCACTTTTAGTGGCAGATGTGATTTGCACTGGGGCCTGCAGAACAGTAGAATGACTGGGAATTACGCAATTCCTCTCTTTTCCAGTTCCTGGAAGGTCTTCTGGGAGAGGGGACTTCCAAATGCCAGCCCCAGCAGGAGGGGCACCTGAAAGCATGGCTAAATAGATAGCAACTCTCTCTGAGAGGGGTGGGGAGAGGAAAGGAGAGCTGTCAATGTTCACAATCTAGCAGAGGTAAAGGACTTTACCAAGCATTTGGGGTATGGTACCAAACAACTGTTAAGACTTTGAGCAAGGAAAGAAAAATTCCATACATGCTTCAAGGACAAAAAGAGCAACCAGGTCTTGACAAGTTTACCTTTGCATTAATAAGTTTGTTGACTTGCTTTTTGATGCCATCGGTGAAGTTTTCAAAGGTTGGGTCTGCAACATAGGCAAAGGAGTGGCTCTCATTTTTTACAACCAACTCATAACGATCCATTAGAATAACAGTGGTAATGTTGTAGTTTTCTGGGTCTTCCAGAATTGGTGGGGAGGAAAAAACTACTGTAGTTTCATTGAGTCTTGTAACAAGATTTCCATAAAACTGTAAGAAACAAGGCAAGAAAAAGAGAATGAAGTTAAGAGTCTGACTTGTTCCTGTACATAACTGCTGATAACTTTATACTGTAGAAGTAAAAGTACTGGATTTATATCCCCTTCATACAGCAGTAATAACATAGCATAACATATTTTCCAAAAAGAAAATGAAACCATTTTTTTTGATGGGAATAAATTATTGATTCATTATGTTCTAGCAGCTGCCTGCAGAAAAAGTTTAGGCACAAATCAGTTCCCACTGCCTCCAAGATCTATGGCTCTTTATCACACTGGTCTGATACCATTAAGTTCCTCTTGGATTAAGAAGTTAACATGTCACCTTTAAATCCTGATCATCTTCTATAGCATTAAGTATCTTGGGTAGATTATTTTCTACTCACAGTGTATAATACTTCAATGAAATTCAATACAATTACTGAGAGAAATTTTGGGATAAAATTTACAGAATCACAGAATCACAGAATATTATGAGTTGGAAGGGACCCACAAGGATCATCTAGTCCAACTCACCATCTAACACCAGTTGTCACCAAACCACTCAAGATAACAACTCAGTTCACCTGTCCTCCATCTCCAATTAAACAAATGTTTTGACTCTGGCACTCTTTTAGTAACATCAACAACAGTCAACAACACTAATAGGAACCCTCAATATTTATTCTATCACCACCTCAATTTCTCATGTTGCCACTCGTTGCAATTTGATAGCTTCTTTCCAACATTTCTAATATTTCCATGCAAGTGGAAGCAAAACAAAAGATTAGAAAAGCTTTTAGTTTTAACCAAGAGCCTGTGCTATATATAATGCTGACTTAAGATAACAGCCTGAACATACATAAGAAACTGCGTAAGAAATGTTGATAAACACTGTCAAGGCTGTTAAATAGACTTTCCAATTTTCCTTGGAGTCAAGGGTATCATGATAATTACCTCTTGCAATTTATAACCTTATGAATGTAGGCAGTTTTCCTCTTAAAAATCTTTAGTGAAAGGATTCTAATGGATCCAAATCCAGCTGGCTTTGGCATACTCTAAAAGTTCAATAATGCATATACAGTAATCCTTTGAATATCATGGGGGTTGTGTCCAGAAAGATGCTGCAATAAGTGAAATCTGTGAAATAGCAGTTAATATATGGTAAATACAGTAACGCCAGTAAAGCTGGTAGAGATGTGGGAAAAAACCCTGTGATGTTTTGAAGCCATGAATCATGAACCGCGAAGTAGTGGGGGATTACTATATTACAAAACATGCATATTAACAACTCCTTTATTGATCACAAGAAAGTCTTAAATTGAAGTGTCAACCTCAGAAATAGTCCTACAACATTCTTTCTGGAAGACCACTTTTAAGTCCCAAATCACATCATTAAATTGTCTTCATGGGAACAGTGGGAAATTGAGACTATTGGTAATGTCAGTTCCTCTTAACATGAGATACAAGAAGGTGGTCTTTTAAACATTAGTTTGCATAACTTTTTTGTGAACTTCCTACAGGTGGGATATGTATGAAGCAAGAAAGAAAAAAAAGATGAGATGTGGGAAAATAAAAGGCACTGACTGCAAAGCTGAGTACTCTGCATTATCTAGATTTGGGTCCTGTTTCAGGCAAATCTCTAACTCTTGCAGGGGGAGATGAAGGAGAAAGATATAGAAAAAAAAGCATTTTCAAATTCTGAAATACAGTAATCCCTTGCTACTTCCCTGTTCACCATTCATGGCTTCAATATATCGTGTTTTTTTCCCCACATCTTTACTGTATTTTCCCTATTTACCGTATTTACCCTATTTACCGCTACTTTGTGGATTTCGTTTATCCAACCATTGTTCTGTAACCAACACTCTGTGATATTTGAGGGATTACTGTACATCCACTTTATCACTCAAAACTTAATTCTTCTATCCTTATTCGTATTGAATGAAAATAATTTTAAAGCAGAAGATTGAAAGGTACAAGTGAATGTAAGTCAAGATGGTAGGAAAGTTGAGATCTTCTTCCACAGAAACCCTGAACAGACCCAGAAACTTGTTTAAACCTTATTTCACTCCAAGCCCACTGAAGTCCATTGGGCAAACTTTAATGCAGTTTTTGAACAGATTATATGTTGTGCATTCAGTGCAATGCTTTTGGGAGGAAAGAAAGAAAATTACCCTTTTTTGATTCATCTTCCCTCCTTCTGGATGCTCTGCATACACCTTCAATGAGAAACTCTGGATAAGCTCAAAACCGGTTCCAGTTACTGTAATATTTCTCCCTCCACTGAAAGGCAGAAACAAAAAAGAAGTCAAGTCATTGACAAAGTATCACAGCTCTACTTTGTTTCATCCTGCACTGCTACTGCTTTCACTGAAAAAACCCTATATATAATGCCTTTATAATAATTAGATTTCCTACAAAAAGGACTCCTGTTAAAGCTATTGATGACCACAGTATTTATAAGCAGCAATGTCAACTCCAAACTCATTAAAAAAACCCACAGAATTAAAAAAAGTACTAATTGCTTTGCTAGTATTTTTGGCTTTTCATTGATGACAATCTTGTGTGCTTTACTTCTCCAATATTACTGTTAAAATCACTCCACCTACCATACACACACACAGGTGAGAGTATATTTTCCACAGGACTGTAGGGGTCTGGCTTCTCTATTCCCTTTAATTTGCAACACATTGTTTAAAAAATAATACATTCACATGAGAAGAAGAAGGCACTCAAGTTGCCAGTGGGAATTAAAGTCATTGAAGTAACAAGGATTTAGAGGGATAGCAAACCTCAAAGCAATTCTTAAAAGTAGGCTTCAGTTTATGTAGAGGCAAAAAAAAGAAGTAATTTAAATTCCATGGGATAAATTACTATTGATCTACCAAAGAAACATTCCAGGCCTCAAAATCACCCCAAACAAGAATGAAAAGTGCACATAAAAACAAATATGTATTTTATATAAGTGACTACTCAATATTCAAGGATACAGGTACTAATATTTCCAGTAGAAGTCATGGCCAAATTTATTTTTAATGTTCTGTTTGTTAGGTCATGTTATTACGCTTCTTTTTACTGAAAGTGGAAACATCATGAGTTCCCTCTGCCAACTTTACCCCGCTAAGCAGAAAGACCAGAATATTGGGGAACAGCAGAGACCAACATGAATCAGAGTCATGTTTGTCCTTGAATTGGTCACAGAATGACTTTCAAAAACAGAGGTATGCTACAAAGGCTTTTATAAAAATGATTTGCCATATTGCTACAAATGCATAAGAATGCTATACATTTCTTTGGTTTCCAAATTAGTACCAGGTGACCTTTCCTCCAGAAGGAACAGCTACTACACTGGCTGTTACTAAGTACCACCATAGAACAGAGTATACTTTCTAAAATCATTATTGAACACTGATGTAGATGTCCTAAAAAGATACTTCTTTTCCTCATGAGACAAAGAAAGAAATGAGATGCAGTAACTTTCCTCTGTTTCCAGCATGCTTATTAAAAGCTAAATAGAAGACCTGTTAGAAACCTTTCCATTAGAAACTTTCGTATAGGTTATCCTAGTCGAATAAAGATTTGCAACTAATGCAAAGACCATTTGTCTGGCATGCTGAAATGCTTCAAACCTCTTTCTTTGAGACATCTTAATTTAAAAGAAGCTCATTGCCTTTTCTGGTTGCAGGACTGACCTTTGAAATGCAATGAAAATTTGGAGGTAAACAGAATACGTACAGTAATACCTCACCCTTCGCAAGGAAGGGGTCTTGTCAGGGCGTTGTGAAATGTCTAGTTTGCAAACTCGTGGGGGTCATTAATATGCCCATTGCTCCACCCCCAGCCAATCAGGAGCGCTGGGGAGCGTTTTCCGCTCCTCCCCACGGACTTTCACAGCACAGGGAAGCAAAGGGAAGCATTTCTGAGCCCTCTCTGCCTGGGGAGATTCCCCAGAGAATCGCTGGGCTTCTCTCTGGCCACACTGCTGCCACCACTCATGCTTGCCCTGCCTCCACGGTGAGGAAGCTATTGGGCCATGGTGGGCAAGGGGTGTCCTCAGGCTCTGGTTGGCACTCTTGGAGCCTGGGAAACCTTAACTTGTGGGCATGTCCTGTTGCTGCCCCATCCCAGCACACAGCGCTTGCCCCACCAGCGCTGCAGCCAGCCCAGCCTCACTTTTGTGGGGCACTTTCCCTGGGGCTACATCATCACCAGGTGCACCGAATATGCAGTCCCCAGGCACAGACAGCATTGCCTTTCCCACCTGTAGCCATGGACACAGTAACACACGCCCAGCAGGGATCAGTCCCCCGGCTGGGCTGAGAGTAACAGCGGACGGCATGGCTGGTGGCGGTGCTGCACTGGGTCTCAGTGGCCACCCAGGGAATATTGTGGCATAAGCCTTCCACTGTAGGGGAACAGGACACACAGGAGCGGGGCAGGGACTGGGGCACAGTGCCACGGGACCATAAACATCACGGGAGTGAGAGGTACCGCGTGCCCTCCCCACAGGGCTGGGCCAGTCCCACCCGACAGGGAGTGCCGGTGCCGCCCCTTAGTGAAGCAGAGGCACTGTGCATACTTTAGCCAGGAAGCTCTGTGAATCACTGAGGCAGATTTGCGAGAAAAATTTCTCACAAACCAGCGAGGTCCCAATGGAGGGGTCACAGTGCAGCGAGGTATTACTGTATTTTGAAACACCAGTAAGCCCTCGCCTATTTGCAGTCTGCTTCTCCGTGGTTTCAATTGTGCATGCATGTGCAGATAACGCCTCGAACTCAGCCAGCTCATTAATATGTAATGTACTCATGAATATGTAAATTAGCCCCCCCCCCCCCTGTAGTTTCTGAGCACCCTCCATTTTCACCAATTAAGGGGAAGGGGAACTGCCGGCATCGCCGTGGAGCTGGGACCCTTGTTGGAGTGGTTATGGGCGGGTGGTAGAAAAGGTAGTGGGGGCCCCCGGGGTGTTCGCACAGCTAGCATTGTTCTCCGCGGGGCTGCAGGAGGGAGCGTCTGTGTGTGAGAGTGGGAGCGGGAGGTGCCTTCCCCTCACCCCTATGGCCCCTGTGGATCCTTCTCAGTGGGGCAGCGAAGGAAAGAGCAGCCCTGCAGCTCCTGCACCCACAGAGCAGTGGCCGCACTCCTTCCGTACAGCCCCTGGCGCTGAGACTGCGGAGGCCCCCTAGCACTGGCAGGGCTGCCCTGTCCCCAGTGTCTGGCACTGGTCGGGAAGAGGGAAGCAGGTTCGCTGACTGAAAAACCTTAAACCCCCCCCCCCCAAAAAAAAAAACACCCCCTGTCTGCATCCAGTTNCACCCCCTGTCTGCATCCAGTTTCCAATCAGCATGAGGTGGCTTCTGCAGGACTGGCTCCTCCTGGCATGGGAGGGAAGCAGCAGTAGCCCCAGTGCTGTGTGGCGATGGGGTGGCACTGAGTGGGTGGTCGAGTTCTTGTTGTTTGGCCAGCTCAGAGGGTGCATGGCAGCCTGCTTATGTTACATGCCATGCAACTGTGTGCACTGGGGACCTCAGCCCTAGCTCTGACCTCTTTTTCCTTGTAACAGGATTTGGTTTCCCCTGAAGTGCTGTGTATAGATGACGGGATTGTGGCCATCATGAGTAAATTCACGGATGACACCAAGCTTGGAGCCCGTGTTGATCTTTTAGAGGGTAGGATTAGGGTTAGGGTTAGGGTCATAGTCTTAAGCTTCAGCAGGGAAAGTTTAGATCTGATATTAGGAAAAGGTTTTTTCCTGAAAGAGTGATCCGGATTTGGAATGGGTTGCCTGCAGAGGTGGTTGAGTCGCCAACCCTGGAGGTGTTTAAGGCTAGGCTGGATGAGGTGTGGAGTGATATGATCTAGATGTGGACCATAGGTTAGTTGGATTATAGGTTGGACCAGATGATCTTCAAGGTCCTTTCCAGCCTTATCTATACTGTGATACTGTGATACTGTAATGGATGACCTGCGGGTGTGTGGCACTCAGGGCAGATTGTGCCGCACAAGCAGTGGGGGTTGCCTGAGCTGAGCTGTGCCATTGACACTCATATCCCCCGACTCGCTGCTCCCCTTCCTGCCTTCAGCAGCCCAACTTGATCGCTGAGTGTGCAGCAGGGCTCAGACTGCCTGCCTAGCTTGCTGTCCCCCCATGCCCTGTGATGGGCAGGGCAGGGTTGCAGTGTCAGTCTGGGAGCACAGGGGAGAGGAAGCACCTCGTTACTGACAAGGTAATGGTGGCTACGCCCACCCAGTGGTGGGAGAGGGGAGCTGAGCTGGGGCCCTTCCTCCCTGCCTGCCAGACACATGGCAGTTTTCTGCCTGCCCACATAAAGCACCACCGGTGGATGTGCACCAGGGCTGCAGGGAGGTCGTGGCAG
>WEKX01025672.1:865882-881873 GCA_013390025.1 Pitta sordida | reverse complement strand
GCCCGGCAAAGGGCGGCGGGGCCGGCGCGGGGCTCGGGCGGGTCTCACCTCCAGGGCCGCTCTCTCCTGTCCCGCAGCCCCGGCGGCAGCACCAGGGCCGAGCTGTGCCGCAAATGAAGTGCGAGAACTGCACCAAGAAGGTGAGTGAGTGCGGCGGGGCCCCGAGGTCGGCGGGATCCCGGGAGGGGACACGGAGTGTTCTCGGCTCCTGCGGGGCAGCCCCGGCCTTAACAAACCGCGGGGACTCTGGGGCTGCTGATGAGCCGCGGGAATTCCCGGGGAATTGTGTCCCTTGTAGCAATTGCGCTTTAACACAAGGCCTTGTGCGCGAAGGGGCAGAACGAACGCTGACACAAAACTGTGAAATAATTCTGTCAGCGGGTACGAACAGTTCCGCGGGGATGATCCTGCAGGTCGGTGAAGAGGCTTGGTGTAATCCTTGTACTGTATGTTTTGTTTCAGGAATGCAGTAAAAAACAGAAAAACGACGATACACAAAGCACGTCTGTTGATGCGTTGAGTTCGAGCGATGGCTTGGAAGAGGTAATGGTCCTAAACTACACTCGATTTGTATTCTTTGTTGTTGTGGGAGGTTATAAGGACACAACTTTCGAGTACTTAAAGTCACACTAATCAACAAGCAGTTGTAAGGAATTATGAGCTCTCGTAGGCTTCTCATAACATGTGAATCAAAAGCCTTTTAAAAGGGTGAAATAAAAGCCCGTTACTCTTCAAACAGAGAACAGAAATTCCACGTTATGAATTTCTAAAAAAATCCTACACCAAGTCTTTAAAACAGAAAAAGAACTTACAAGGAGGGGAGTTTTGATAGCAGAAGTGCCCAAAATGTGTTTCTGTCCAAGTTTCCTTCTTCTCCAGTGAGGTGACATGGCAGAGTATGAAACTCTTGATCTCTCAGTGTGTGTTCAATGCACTTCTAGGACTGTGTTGTGTTTTACCTTGTGGGACAGAGCCCAGGCCATTGGGCTGTTAGTGGGACATCTGGCTGGTAAAGACGTTTGGTAGGTCAAGAAAAAGTTTTCTCAGTTGCTTGGCGAGTTGATGGAGACAGTCAGCTCTGAAATGCGGTGCAAAGAAGTGACTAGAAGGTGGACTCAAGGGGCTAAATTTAGATCTCTGTTTACACTTAAACATGTTGCACTTTCACAGTAATAGTAGGAGCAGAGCCATGGAAGGGATGGAACAAATTATTTTGATTACCTGGAAATAATCTTGGATGTTACACAAGCGTCATGGTTTGTCCTGTTTGAAACCAAACAGTGAAAGAATGTTTGCCCTTCAACTGCCTCATTGCAGATGTCTTGAGAATCACTTGATCATTACTAAATACTCGTTTCCTTTTTTTTTTCCCCCCAGAAAAATGAGTTTGATACGTTGGCTAATGCTAAAATACTCCTTAGTGACTGCCTAGCTTGTGACAGCTGCATGACCTCTGAGGAAGGAGCCAGAGTTTTCCAACAGAATCAGAAGGAGTTCTTTCGTGTCCTCAACCTTAATAAGGTAAAGTGACCCAAACAGTAACACCCCGTTTTCTGTGAGGAGGAGGCAGTTACAGAATGAATGAGCAGCTTGGTTTCTCGAGGCAGGTAACATGAAGATTTGTCAGGATATGCTTTTCCCAAAGGGGAAGTGAAAGCTTGAGGCAAGATGAATGTTCAAGTATTTAAAATCATTTTACATTAGAGTTGCAAGGTCACAGCACTTAACATAAATGCTGGAGGAAAGCTACTGCACCTGCAGAAGTTTATTGGAAATTTAATTGCCTCATTAATTAATTAACAAATTACTCTGTACTTCAATGTTTAGAGCTATTCATACTTTTATTATTAGGGCTGTTCTGGGTGATTTTTGGTGCCAGTGGATCCACATAATACAAAGTTAAGGAGATATGTTTTTGAGGGTAGAATTCTTCTTAATATATATATATTCGATCTGACTATATTTGGAACACACATTTTTATCTGTATTCTTAGCACAACTTACTAGTGTTCCATTGCTCTTATTTTCTGCTGAGTCCTGCTTTTTCTGGAAGTTAGTTGCTATGTGTGCAGAGATCTTTAGCACTTAATACTGAATTTAATTATTTTAGTTCTGCCCCAGACTTCTGTGTCCTTGGTGTGCAATAGCTACCAGAACTGAAGCTTCCTCTTGATCTGTACATAAGTGTCATAAACAGAGAGGATTCATTACACAGTAATTCAATTTTCTTAGGAGTAGAACTCTCCATACAGCATGAGATTGTCACACATGAGAAAAATAGAAGGGGGAAAAAATAATCTTTTGAGTCATGTGGGTTCCATTAAGAGAACCTGAATCCTGCAGTGGTTTGGTGAGGGTCCCATCTCATCACTTCCCCTCAACAGCTTCAGTGATGAAGACCCAGGAGCTTTAACAAAGAATCGCATCTCTAATGTGCTGGGTTGGATTTACAGCCTCAAATGCACCTGCTGCTGTAAATATTAGTTTGCTTCACAAAATTCAGACATAAAACATTTTTCATGTTTGCTAGAAAGTTTCACATTGCTGGAACATCGCAGGTGCTGAATGTCTCTTAACTTTCCTTATGCCACATGGAGACCAACCACAGAATTGTCTTGGGGGAGGGATGGATTATATAAAAGGAACATCTACAGATGATTAAACAGTCACAGGATCAGGGGAACGTCCTGCCCCAGCTTGATGGTTGTTTCACAGGGTTTTTAATGATATGGCCCACTGAAGTGTAGGAAATGAAGGAGTAACTGCAGAAGTGGAAAAGGGAGGGAAAGCCAAGACCTTTACCCTGTTGTAGTGACTTATCTTTTTTCTGTTGTTTTTGTTTTGTTTACCAGAAATGTGATACCTCAAAACACAAAGTGTTGGCAGTGTCTATATGCCCTCAGTCATTGCCTTATTTTGCTGCTAAATTCAGTCTCTCTGTGAACGAAGCAGCCAAGAGACTCTGTGGTTTCCTCAAAAGCCTTGGTAAGTTTGGATTTGTTATGGTGGTGGAGCAGGAAGGAGGGATTTTTTTCATTATTTTGCTTCCTCATCAGTTTTCCAGGACCTGAAGGCCATGAGAGAGCTGGAGAGGGGCTTTGGACAAGGGCGTGGAGGGAATGAGGGCAGGGCTGGATTAGGTATCAGGGGAGATGAGGGTGGTGATGCCCTGGCACAGGGTGCCCAGAGAAGCTGTGGCTGCCCCATCCCTGGAAGTGTCCAAGGCCAGGTTGGAGCAGCCTGGGACAGTGGGAGGTGTCCCTGCCCATGGCAGGGGTTGGGGCTGGATGGGCTTCAAGGTCTCTTCCAACCCAAACCGTTCTGGGACTCTGTTCTGTGGTATTTTATTTTGCATTCGTGAGGTGCTATTGCACAACCAAGTTCAGAGTTTGAACTTGTCACTCTGATGTTACAAAGGGGCACCAGTGAGACAGAGCAGTGTCAGAAATGGATTGGAGACATTCCCTGCTCACAGTAAAGGTCAGGGAATGGAAGGGCATTGCAGAACTGGCTTCAAACCCTTCACTACCAAGAAGTCAGGGAGGGTTGATCATGAGCTTGGGATTTTTTTTTTAATTTACATGACGGAGGAAGAAAAAGGACAGTGATAATTATAAAGTGTTGCCTCCCATATACATACACTAATTTTTCATAATGTATGTGATGCATATTTATACCCAGTGGATTTTTTTCATCTCAAGGCATTGGTGAGTTGTGGTGAGCCCCAGTTTCCTTAGAATACATTCATTATCAATGCCTCACTTGCTGTGGGGACGTGCTCAGTGTTACGCAGGCTTACAGGGAGTGTGTGGCTAAATAAGCAGACAGAAGGTCTCTGCTGTGCTGGTGATAGGCTCCTGTACCTCTGCCCACAGCTTCAGCAGTGGAAGATGTAACTGGATGATAGGGGACTTCAGCATGTCTGGGAAAAAATGCTCTTTTTCAAGCATCACTAAAATCCCATTCAATTAAACTGAAAGTTATAGATGTTGAATGGCAAACCTCTTAGAAGGAAGAAGAGAACTATTTGCAGCATTATTGGCAGCATTAGCAAGTTGCTGGTCCTTCTAAATTCATGACATAGAAGATAGTTTTTCAGTCTATGGCTTTCATTTATTTTGTAAAAATTTGGAGCAGGGGAAGGACATACCCATTGATGCCCCAAGGTTTTCTGCCAGCCTGGAACTTTGAAAGCAGCCTGTGAGATGCAAAGCATTCTAGTAATCCCCCGTGGTTCTGCTTGCTTCCCTAGGGGTGCATTATGTGTTTGACACCACTATAGCTGCAGATTTCAGTATCCTGGAGAGCCAGAGGGAGTTTGTGCAGCGGTACCAACGGAGGAACCAGGAGGAACATGCCTTACCAATGTTTGCCTCTGCTTGCCCTGGTGAGAACCGATTTATCCATCCCGCCTTGTCCCATTGGAACTGCCAAGGAGCCAAGGGAAGGGTGGCTTTGTTTGAGAGCTTTATGTAACCTGGAGCATTTTTGGTTTGCTGTTGAGGGATGCCAAGCACACAGTAGTTGTTCCCAGTATCACTGGTCATCCTCAGGCATTTCAGTGCTTGAAATTGAGAACCAGAATGCAATGGAGGAGTTAAAAGCTGCTGCTTGACTACAAAATTTGAAAGGGCATTTCCATATTGAAAAGAATCTTTAATGAACTGTGGTATAATTAAACCACAATCACTGTTACCTTGGAACTTGCCACTTAAGCCTGGGGGAAGGTAGCCCCTGACATTCCTCCCAGTGACCGAGATGGTTGTGTCTGACACTTAGAAAGTAATTCTCACAGAAATGTCACAGCCTTGACTCACTAAATGTTTCACTTCTGAGAATTCTGCACGTGAGAACGTGTTCTGTTCTGAGCAGAACCTGCACTCACCACAGCTGGATAAATGCACAGCATTCAGTCACTGCTCACTTTTCCATTTGTTAGCACACCTCAATTGCAGTTCAAGTAAAAGTCACCTTCCTAAAAATGAAACACCAAAAAGGAGGTAGAAGTAACTCCTGTGCCTGATACTCCCCCACCAGCTCCACCTTAAAGTTCATGGTTTTCCTTTTCAAAAGGCTGATGAAAATACCAAAATACAGATGGTAGTGGTTAAAGAAATGTTACAGTGAGTTAGAACTGCAGTTGGTGACCCCCAGAACCTGCTGTTGTCATTGATTTAAAGTTTAAATACACTGCTCTTTGAAATGTACTTGTGCTTTTGTTCTGTGTGTTCTGTAGTGGAAGCATTTAGGTTATGCTGTAGGTCCTACATCTGTGTATTTGGAGGAAAAGTCTTGTTTTTTTACTGTTGGTATTATATTAGTGCAACCTCTTGGCTTCAGGAGCAGACATACTATATGTTTCTTTTTTATTCATGCAAAACCTGTGAAGCTGAAGCAGCCCCCTGTTACTCAGCTCCATTGTCTTGTACATGGTTTATGTAAAATTCAAACCCTCAGGATTTTCTTTTTTAGACCTCCTGAGATAATTTTCATTTTCTTCATCTAGAAACAGTGCTCAGATTATCTGATGTTCTCATTGGAAATATTTTAAAGTAGTAAATGTAGCACTTTCTTGTCCTTGTCTGGCCTGCAGTCCTTTCTGGACTGAAACCAGGACTTTAGTGTAAATGTTAGCAGGAGCATGGGTGCTTTCCATTTCTGGGAAACTGAACCTGAGTATCACTCTAAACTCATTTTGAAAACATGGTATCTTTCTTGGACAGCAATTAGAGAAAGCAAAAATCATGATTAGTCATCTTTCAAGTAAGGTTTCATTCTGTTTACTGACTTTAATTGTCTGAGTGCATTTTCTGTTCCTTATTTTCCTTCCCCTCTCTACCCCCAGATTACATAAATTCGTCCCAGAAATGTTGTTTACTGAGTGTGTTTATCACAAGATGGTTTTTATTTAGCTCTGTGGATACAAGGTCAATGTGAACTCAAGTATAACTGCTTTGCTCTGGGGGTGTGACTGTGCCCAGGCCTATCACCCTGCAGCAGCCTGGGCTGTAACAACAGGAGCAAAGAGCAGAGCCTGCACAAAACCTGTTTCTTTGCCCCTGTCTTAATTGTTCCCCTCCTGCTCAGTAGGAACAGAACTATTGAGGATTCAGCTGCTTTTCCTTTTCCAGGAATGAGGCTTTGACAGTAGCAGAAGTTTTGTTTTTCTGCACTTCCTACAGGTTCATAGATGCAGCTTTGTGATCTTCTCAGAGTAAACTGCCAAAGAATGTGTCCTGAAGTGCATCTGCAAGAATTTATACAGTGATTTGTGGGGGGTTCTTGTTCTTTGATGCCAACACAACTGGCTGAGGATGTGAATGAGTTAGTGCAGGGTGTGGGTGGGTGCAGGTGAGACTAGATGGGGTGTCTGAGGGTTCCTGGAGCTGTGGAGCTGAGCCCGGTGCTGAGCTGGCAGAGGCAGCAGGGGGTGTGTGCAGTGCAGATAAGTGCCTGTGGGGCTCACCCACCAGGGCTGCCTGCACAATTAACCACTGACTAATGGACAACTGGGAGACACTTGTTCCATCCACCACAAGGGCAGAAACAATTTAGGAAATTGCTTCAGGCAATACCTGTCAGAAATCTCTTGGAGTTTACTGAAATGTCCTTACTATGGACTGCAACAGGTAAAATATTCCAATTCCAGGAACCAGCCTCTCACCAGGAGTGCTGGGGTGATCAATGGTGGGTACAAGGCAGGATGGTTTTTAATCTGCCCTTGTTTTGTTTGAAGCAGTTTTTGTGCTATTTGGACAGCACTTGAGACTGAAGCCATTTGAGTAATGGGATGCCCCTATCCTGCAGAATATGATAATGCAGCCCTTCACCAAACAGCAGGAAATGATGTCCTTGGTGGCAGGTACAGCTGATGACAAGAGACAAACTTTCCATTCAGAGTCTGGTAGTTCAGCACAGTCTGGTCCCCAGCTTTCCCTGCAGCAGAAATGAAGGCTTGTTGAAGATGATGTGTGTGTTTGAGATTTTCCATGGAAACCACTGAAGTGTGTACTTCAGCAAGAACTGGGAATATTTAGACAGCTGGAGGATCCTCGGCTTTTCTCAATGCTTACACATTTTCATCACTAACATTTTATTACACTGGGAAAACTACTTGTTTGCCTTAAGGAGGCAAACAGGATCCCAGTTTTGTGGTGGGACTAAATCTCCTGCACAGTTTAGGTGTCCTGTGGATGAAAAAAGCTCCAAACCCTTGCTGTGAAAGATCCTGAGCTGTGGTTTTCCATACGAGCTGCAGTGCCTAAGAAAGAATTGCACACCCGAAATACCTTGATTTTCTCGTTTGCTACTTCTGTTTTGGGAGGTGGGGAATAATAGAACAGCTGGGGATAGTGGGAATGCTGTGAGTATCCGCCTGGCTGAGGTGGAGGAGTCTGGTGAAAGGGAGGGGGATAATTAGGTTACTAAGGACAGAATGTTGCCCAGAGATTTCAGGTGGTTCCTGTGTGTGGTTGGGTGTGTGGCTGTTCTGAAGGTGTGGCTACTCCAACAATAATAAAAGAAGCCATTTTTTTCCAGGCTTAATCCATGTGCATCTTGTGATAATGCCTTCATGTGACTCTTGTGTTCTAGGAGAGGCAAGCTGGGGGCATGGATATAAAATCTGAGGGAGCTGCAGGTTACAGTTAAGCAGCCAAACAGTGCATTTGTTGTGGGCTGAGGTCTGCAAGGTCAAGTTACTCTTTGTTAGCTGGGTCCTGTTCTTTCTGCGTGGTTACATCTGTGCCCTAGGAAGGGTGTGACAGGTCATGAAGTTCACAGTGGCTTCTAGGTCTGGGATTAATGACACAGTGAATTATTGCAGAAAGCATTATTAACAGAGCCTTGACATTTCCCCCAGTTGCCACGGTGGGGCTTCCAGCCTACACAGAAATGTGCTACTGTGGTGGCAGGAGCTGTTGTGTGGCTGTCCTGTGAGTGCTGCCACTTGCTATGCCTTTGGGCCGCTTCTCTGACACTGATTTTGGGTCTCTCCAGGTTGGATCCGATATGCTGAAAGGGTGCTCACCAACCTGGTGACCTCCCACATTTGCACTGCAAAGTCTCCACAGCAGATCATGGGCTCCCTAGTGAAGGGCTACTTTGCCAGGCAGCAGGTAAGTGATTCTGATTTATTTTTACCGTTTTTTCAAACAGAAAAAAATGGGCTAGTGGGTTTTAACAACATTTGTCCTTGGAGAGGAATGTACAAAGAACCTCATGTCATGCAGTGCAGTGTGAGGTGGCAGCGATCCTTGCACTCCCAGTTCTGGGAGTTCTATAGCAACATGGCTTAGGTACTTAGAGATAAAATTAAATCCATGTCAGCTAAAGGGTTTCTTGTTAAATGCTGCCTGTGTAGTTCTGTACCACAGCCAGAACAGGAGTGGAGGAGAATAACGTGGAAATTGCCCTGTTATCTGGGATCAATACAAGTCCTGTGTGCTAGAAACTAACCTTTCTGTCTTCTCAGTTTTGCATGTTGAGAAAGT
This sequence comes from Pitta sordida, assembly GCA_013390025.1. NCBI lineage: Eukaryota > Metazoa > Chordata > Aves > Passeriformes > Pittidae > Pitta > Pitta sordida. Next base: position 873,381 of record WEKX01025672.1, on the reverse strand, counting down.
TGCTGTTCTTTGCATATCATACTTAAATGGAACTGCAGCCACATTCTGTAGCAAATGGTTGCTGACTGCACATGGATAGAGAAATAGTCAGATGTGAGTGAGTGAGAGCCACAAACCACAACTCCTGACTTGTATTCACTTCCTAAGGCCAGCAAAAGCTGCAGAAAATGTGTTCTGAAGGAGTGAGTAAGAGTTCCAGCCAGAAAACAGGCTTTGGAAGTTTGTTGTGGTGCTTTGTGACTTCTGGCACATCATTCACTGTCTGTGTGTGAGTCTGAATTCCATGGGTAGGGACTGATTCCTGGGGTTGCCTGCATGGCTTTTGTGACACTGGTTTTGTCCTTGTCACCCTTCAAGCTCTTTTGGTGTTCACTTGTGCTCCCTTCTGTGTCCCACAGAACTTGTCTCCTGATAAGATTTTCCACATAGTTGTGGCGCCTTGTTATGACAAGAAGCTGGAAGCCTTGAGGGAGGATTTCTACGCCGCCTTGTATAATTCACCAGAAGTTGATTGTGTCCTGACATCAGGTGAAATGTTTAAACTTACCACTTACAAATACAGAAGTGAATTACCATTTTCAGAATAGCCTTTATGCCAGAGTTTGCTTTTTACAGGTTTGTTTTAGTCCTAAGGTTGGCTTTTTTCTATTTTAAAAATAAGTGTGTGTGTTTGTGCTGCTGATAGTGCAGATGCAAAGTGAGAAATACTGCCCTGCCAAGTTGCTATTCATCAGAAAAATCATGTGTTTCTTTCTGTCAGCCTCTTGAGAAAGGCAAAAGTTATGCAAATCCGTATTTAAAATGATTGTCTGGCTTGTCTCTGGTCATTATTTTATCTCCTGGATTATTCCTAACACTCCATGTCTTTACTCTTTATATCCAAACTATTGAGTATTTTCCAGACTTTCCCTAACAGAAGGGCTAAGGATTTATGGAAGGTTTGGGCAAGCTGAAGGCCCTTTTCTTTGGGGCTGGAAGTGTCAGGTTTTTCAGTCAGTGGAGGGAACTGACTCAGGAATTGCTGGGGATGTGCCTGTGAGCACCTGCAGGTGTTGGAACACTGATCCCTGAAAGAGGCACAGTGTGTGCTTGGTGTTGAAAGTAAAATGTCTTGTGTTTTCCCACAGGTGAAATTGTCCAAATAATGGAACAGAGAAATGTGTCTCTGACAGATGTGACTGAAGTAGCTGTAGATAGTTTGTAAGTAGTTTTGTTGTTGATTTTGTTGTGGATTGCTTCCTTGTTTTGATCACAAATGACAACACCTTGGAGCATATTCAACATAAATGTGAAACTCCTCAGAAGGATGGTTCTTCTTTTTAAAGAAAACCAGCCTGAATATACCACAGCTTCATCCTTTATCTAAGAGTGGCCAGACCCACAGAAATATTGTCTTAGATGTTCATTGCTATATATGAGTAATATGAAACAGGTAATATAAACCTGTATATACTGTCTAAATACATTACCCCAGGTTGTATGCTATATAGTAACTCCTTAAAAATGTATGCCTTTGGAAGATTTGTGCAGCTCCTGATTTGTATTTTAATGCAGTAATGATAGGTTTGACTGAATTGAGCTCCTGCCTTGCTACTGAGTTTGACTATCTGAGGATGCTGACCCCGTACAGAGCTCAGCAGTCTGATGTGCCTCACACAAAGCTGCTGGGACAGTCCTGACCATCTGCTCTGGGCTCCCCTCACTCACAGCAGCACCTCGACAGTAAATTTCCACTTCCCCACTGTGTTCATATCGAATTGTTAGAAGCAGCACCCTTTCAGGAAATGGTAATTATTTGTTCTTTTATACTGAGGGCAGCAGTTATTTTTTCAGGATTAGATCAAACTGAGCTGTGCTTTATATGAGAAGCACACAAAGAATCAGAGAGTTTGTTTACACTCCATATGCCTGGCTCAGGGAGCAGCGTGTGTGGGGTTTAATTCTCAGGCTTAGTTACAGAGGCTGCTCTCCCTGATCTTTGTTCAAGTGTGACAGATGTTCCTTGGGATCTTTCCAAAGTGGTGCTAGTGGAGCAGTAAACAGGCTTTCCTGCACAAAACAGAAAGCTCTGGAAATTCTGAAAAACCCTTTTGAGTTCCAGTTAATACTCTGCTTGGACCTTGTGTAGAGTGGAGAAACTGGAGTGGTACAGTGGGAACATGTTCAGAGCTGTGTCTGTGGTGCGGCTCCTGTGATTGCTTCTACCAGAGACTGTCACACAGAGTGAGAATTGCAGGAATAAACTTCTTGCAGATGTGGTTACACAGAGACAGTCATTTAATTCTGTATCGGCCTGGCCAGAGAAAGAACAAGCTGATCTTCCTTTCTGTTGTTTTCTAAGGTTTGATGACATAAAGGAGGGAGATGTAGTAAGACATGGCGGGAAGAGATCTGATGGTTACCTGGAGCACATTTTTAAACATGCTGCAAAGGAGCTTTTTGGCATGGATGTCAAAGAAATCACCTACAAAGCATTGAAGTAAGTTAGAGTTTTGTATCCTTGTTATGTAGAATGGGGTAGTTAGAATATTTTCAGATGGAATGATCACCCAGTCCAACTGCCTGAGGAATTTGGGCTGACCCAAAGTTAACCACCTCTCTGGGAAGCCTGTCCCAGGGTCTGACCACGCTTTTAGTCAAGAAATGGTTGCTGAAGTCCGGTCTAAAGCTCCCCTGGTTCAAGTGGTGCTGCTGTGAATGCAGCTCTTGCTACCCTGGTCCTTTGGCTGATAAGATGATACAGCTGTTACTAACCCGTAGATCTGTCACTGTAAAGTAGCTCCTGCTGCCTTTAGTGGGATTAGTAATCCTAGTCTGAAAATTCCACCCCAGTTTCTTCTTCACACAGTTTATAAACTGGAAGAGTTCACCTTGATCTTACTGTTACACTTGTTTATGTTAGAGCATCTGAATGCAGGCTGCCACAGTTGGATTGTTCCTCTGGGAATGCAGGGGGTTAAAATGTGCTCTGTGCATCTTGACAGGAACAAGGACTTCCAAGAAGTGACCCTTGAGAAGGATGGGGAGACAGTGCTTCGCTTTGCAGCAGCTTATGGCTTCAGAAATATCCAAAACATGGTCCTGAAGTTGAAAAAAGGAAAGTTTTTATACCATTTTGTAGAAGTCCTTGCCTGCCCAGGAGGTAAGAACAATTGTTCCACACGTGTGTCATGAATGTCAGAGATAGTTGCCTTAAAGGCAGGCGCTTCATTTCATTCCCTTTTCATTCTCTTCTTAATAACCTAAAATCTCACTGTTCAGTGAGGGGTCCAGAACTCCAATTACAGGTTCTGGGTTGGCTCAGAAATTGATTGGGATTTCTAAAATCAGCCACCGTGTTACTTGCTCTCTTCTGACCTATAAAAAAGTGCCAGCTTGGAGCTTCCAAACCTCAGAGGAAATCCCCTGAAATAGTAGTTGTCAAGGGCAAGATAAGATAAGGTACATAATTAGGATCATAAAACCATGGAGAAGGCAGAGAAAGATTGTTGATATGGAAACCTCATTTCCATTAAGATGCTGTTGATATCGGTGTCACTTTAGGTAAATACAAATTGTAACAGCACAGGGGGGACTTTATGTAAAGACAAGGGTAAAAGTGAATTCCGAGTTAACCAAAAATTTCTCTTTATATCAGATCTTCATCACCCTTGCAACTTTTTATTTGGTTTTTTCCCCCCTAAGGGTGCCTAAACGGCAAAGGCCAGGCACAGACTGAGGATGGCAAACCAGACAGAGCCCTGCTTGCCCAGATGGAAGAGGTGTACACTGCGATTCCTGTCCGGCTCCCAGAGACCAACCTGCATGTGCAGAAAGTGTACCAGGACTGGCTGGAGGGCATGGACTCCAAGAAGGTCCAGGAGACTTTGCACACCTCCTACAGTGCAGTGAATCAAAGCCCCAGCAGTTTGGATATCAAATGGTAACAGAGGGAAGGGGCAGAGCTGTGCCCAGGGCACACTGGGACACTCTGTGCCATCGTGGACATGGAGCACGAGTGAGGGAGGGAGGCACTGCCCTGCTGGGGACTGTTCTTTGGGAAGAACCACTGCTTTTCAAAACCAGACAAGTCTCCTAAAGCCCTGGTTCCTGCCACTGTCCTTTAACCTTTCCTGTGTGTCATTTCTTCACTCCTAAAACGTGACCTCACAAGGTCCATAAGCCCTTTGGGAGTGCAGTTCTGGTGAAGTTGCTCCCTGAAGTGAAGAATTCCCTTCTCTTCACATAATGTGCTCCTCCAAAAGGATGAGATGAGGTGAGATGAGATGAGATGATCTTCCTCCCACTCCTAGGTGTGCAATCCCTGTCATCACAGGAAAACAGTCCACAGAAATTTCAGTATTGTTGCAGTTGATGTGGAGTAATATTGATTTCCTTACCTTGATAAGGAAAAAGTCTTTTAAAAAGACAAGTGAGTATATGGAGAGATGTAATAAATTCCTATATGCCTTGGATCCATAATTCAGGAAAAAATACTCAGTTCCAAACTATCCACCATTCCTTCCTGATGTCATGTCACAGAATGCTTCCTGCTGAACCTGAGCACTTAGTGCTAAATGATTCCTTTAAAATGGCTTGGTTTGTACAAAAAGAGAACTTTCTTTCCTTTTCAGTTTTTTTAGAAGCTTGCAGCCAGGAGTGGTGCTGCTTTGGCTTCTCTCTGAGAGTGAAACATGCCCAGATTGTTCTTTCATTTGTCTCCACGTTGACAGATTTCTGCAAAAAATAACTTCCTGGGGTGCCTCTGAGAAAAAATACCAAGCAATGCTTGTGAGCTTATCAAAGTTATGGTACATCAGCATCATGAATTTTGGTGCATTTATTTTTTTAAGTATGTTGTAGAGGTTTCATTTAACAGACATTGTAAAGTGGTATTGGCATGTAAGCTTGTCTGCCATGTCCTGAGTTGTCAGCGAGTTATTCAAGAATGTGATGGACAAAAGGAAATTAAACTGCCAGACTTCCTCAGATTTTCCTGGTAGTGTCAAATCTGTTCATGATTAATGGCTGCTTGAAACTAGCAAAGCTCCAGCTCTCCTTGTCCAGCCTGAATGTGTGGATGGCCTTTTTTAAATCATTTTTATGCAGTTTGAATGAATCTGCTTGTAAATTTCTTTCGTATGACCATTTGTGTGAGTAAAATGTAATCCTGCAAGAGCCTGTGTGTATTTGAAATCCACATTTAACCTGAACCCAGGGGATGGGATAAAGCATCAGGGAAGGCAGTGCAAGTCCTGAAAAGGAGAGACACAGTCAAGTGTCACCCTGATGACAAGAAACAGTTCTCTTAATGTGAAGCTGTTAATAATTGCAGCCTCCACCTAAATAAGAAACCATTGCACTCCAAGTGCAGATGAATTTGATTCCTGCACTACCTGAATGCACACAATGAGATTTTGCCCAGAAATCAACCCCAGTTGTTCTTGTAACAAACCCGTGGTATTTGTGTGGTGCAATATCAGAACATGGACAGAAATCTACCTCTGTACTGGAAGGGAGTCCAGGAGTCATGGGAAGACCTGTGTGTGCAGCTGGAACTGTGAAAAATGTCTGCTAGAGAAGAAGGGGGTGTTGGATGACATTTCAGATGATTTATTTCAGAAGCAACATCCACCTCCTTCACTCTGATTTTCTTCATCTGCCATGATTTCCTGCAAACACTCGAAGAGCATTACCATGTACTGAAGTGTCCTGTCCTGTTTGTATCAGCCTGTTGCTCTGTATATATGGTTTGTAACTGGATGCATGTTTAAATTATATTGCTTTGCTCTTTGTACAGTGTGCTGACTTTTTTCATGTGCATATACTGGATGAAGTGGTACCAAAAGGTTTGCTTTTGCCATGAAATCTCCACTAAAGGGCACACGAGCTGCCTTGCTGTTCTGAGAGCAGCTCCCTGAACTGTTTGTGCTACGTGACAAATCCCCCCCCGGGCTGGGTGGCACTGTGGTTCCCTGTGCCAGTGGGGACCCCAGGAATGGGCTGGTCACTGGGTGAAATAAATCTCTGCTCCCACTGCAATATGCAGTAGTCTCAGCTGGATTATATTTGGGTAATGTTCAGTTCTCCAAATTTTGGTGCTTTGTTTTGAAATGGAGGGTCACCATGAATTGTCCTAAATAAATCTTGCTGCTCAGTTCTGCACTGACTCTGTCCTGGTCCATATAAAAGTCTCACTGCACTTGGTTCCTCACGGGTCTTTCTGGGAAGCATCGAGTGGGAATTCTGGACAAGGCTGTGGCAGTTACAGTGCATCAGCTGTTGATGAGAGTTCTGGGTTACAGCTACACCTCAGACTCTCATAAATGGAAGGAGGAAGGTGCCAGATTGCTGTAGGAAATGGTAATTTGCTCTCCAGAACTGTAAGTTAATATATTGAATTACTGCAAAGCAGATAAGGGTCTCTGGCTTTAAAGGTCTTCCCATGCCTAGGGAGGAGGATGGTGCTGGATGGAACCAGTCTGTGAGGGCTGAGCACACTGCAGTTACTGTACAGAGTTAATTAAAACACTGGTGCACAAGGAACAGTAAAATACTTACTGTGTGTGGCCTGATCCCACAGACAGCTGGGGGAAGGATGAAAAGTAGCCCTGACAGAGACAAAGGAGAGATTTTTCATCAATGGATTGTGTGAAAATTTAATGAATTGAGCAAACATTTCCATATGTTCCCTTGAGCAGCTGGGACCTGGATTCCACTAAATAATACACAACTCGATCTGAAGGTGTCCCGTGGTTTTTCCAACGACAGTAAGGAAGGATTACCTGGGCAGAGGAGGAGGAGGAGCTGCTGGCACAGAGCAGGGATGTCCCTGTTGCTGTGTAAATGAGTGACTCGGGAGGGCAGGTTTGGAGGAGGGGAGCCGGGCTGTTGAGATGTTCTGAGCTGCTCTGGAAGTGAAAAATAAATGCTCAGGGTTTGTGTCAGAAAAGCAAAGGGAATATCTATTTAAATTGCAGAGTTCAATCTGATAAATTCCATTCTGCCCCATTTCCCAAGTGAGTGCATCTGAAAAATAATGTCCAAATTCAGTGAAGAAAAGTCAACACAGGGAGAGCAAACCCTGGAGCTTCATCCCGGGGCCACCCTCGCCGGGGTGACCCCGCGCTCCGTTCCCTGTGGGACGGGATAAAATCGGAATTCCCGAGCAGGTTCTACCGAGATTTGAACTCGGATCGCTGGATTCAAAGTCCAGAGTGCTGACCATTACACCATAGAACCGGGTGGTGCCTCTGGGCTCTGCCAGCCCAAGGAATAAATCCATGACGGGACATCCCTGCGCTCCCTCCTGCCGTGCACCTGCCACGACTGGGAGAATTTCACACGACTTAAATATCCATATTTGCTCTGTATCTCTGCAAGATTCAATGTCTTCATGGAATCACAAAATGTTTGGGTCGGAGGGGACCATCCCTGCCATGGGCAGGGACACCTCCCACTATCCCAGGCTGCTCCAACCTGGCCTTGGACACCCCCAGGGATGGGGCAGCTTCTCTGGG
>WEKX01025672.1:843382-863382 GCA_013390025.1 Pitta sordida | reverse complement strand
CGGGAGGCACAGGGATGGGTCTGACCCGGCTCAGCTCCTCCCGGCACTGCACAGCTCTTGTTCTCCACAAGCTGACACCCCCAGTCTCAGGGTTGTACCCTAAATCCAGAAGTTTTCCTCAGCCCGTGCACTGACTGCAACACCACACTCCGGTTCACTGACCCACTGTGGCTGCTGCAGGGAATTTACTCAGAAAGGACAAACTGCCCTGAGCTTTATGGCCCTCCAGGGAGTTTCTTTGGGGCTCAGACTATTGTGTTAGTACCTTTTTGTTTTATTTTCTCCTCATTATCCCTCGCTTCGTCCAGAGTGCAGGCTCTGCACTGCACAGCTCCCCTGAGCACTGCATGGCACACCTGTCAATGAGGAGCATCCCCTGTTTCTCATGTACATCCCTTGGGAGGATTGTCTCCCCAAAATGGTTTTATTTTCATGCAGTTTGTCTCAATCAAAGTTAACCATCTTGCTCCCTTGAATCCTTCACCAGAAGTTCAGCGTAGTCAAGCAGGTAATCTCTGCTCCCACACAGAAACAGCTGAAATTGCTGCGTGTTCTGTAATCCACCCTCCTTCTCCACGCTCAGTCGTGTGGGATTCAGCGCCGGTCACCAAAAGAACAGGGGAAGATCTGGCACAAAAAGCAGCACTGAAGACACAGGTACAGTCCAGAGTTCCCAGGGGCAAACTCCTCAATTTCCTTTGTGTAGAGGGTCAGTGTAGAAAAGCACTGAATCAATATGGATTGTTTCCCTTAAAGATCTACAGCTATTGTAAGAAAAAGGAGAATTATTTTTAGAAAGCCTTTTATGAAGAGGCTTTTGTGGCTTTGGCATTGGGAATTTTGTTCCTATTCAGCCTGAATCCTGTGATGGGGTGAGTGAAGCTAAATGAGGTGGATGCTTCCTGAAAGAAAAAGCAGAACAGAGGCAGATGGTGAGGGGGAGAAAGTAAAAATAGGAAACACGAAACAAATATATTGTCAGAGATGCTGTTTTTCTCTAGTAAAAATGCATTCACTGATTGGTTCTTATTTCTACTTCTTAAATAGTTGCCATTGATCCTGTTTCAGGTTAGAAACAGGCTGGTTAAAGCTATGGAAGATGAGAGTTGGTCTTTGGAAGGGGTGATTAACGTCACTTTGTCTTTTAATGGGATGTCAGTATTGCACTGGAACATGGAAATAAATGACTCTGTGCCAGTGTCATAAATCCCTCCTTGTCTAGAAATAACACTTTTGTAACAAATGGCTCCACAAGCAAAGGCTCCCTGCAGTAGGACATTATGAGGCCAAAAATACTATGAATGTCTAAAGGAGGTTCAGTTCATGGAGTGCAAGTCTTTCCACACCTGCTCCATGTAATGGTTTGGATCCATCCTCTTGTTCTTAAATCACAGACAACCAGAACCTGGGAGAACATCCCAGCCAAAGGACTGAGCTTCCCCTGCATTCTGCAAAAACGCTACATCGGTTTGGTCTCTGCGTGGGTTTTATTCTATTACATAGATAAATTAATTACTGTGGGAATAAATTTGCATTGGCATTTCCAGGGAGCAGTTCCTCAGTCCCTTCTCACAAAATAAATAGAAAACATGGGGTAAATGGGGTGTTTAAACATGTTGCTGGGTTTACTGGTGACTCTTGCAGCAACACAGGGCATTTTATACTGAAAGTTACCCTTCAGGAGGCAGAAGGCTTCTGGAGTTTGTAATGTCTGTTGTTGCCATGCTTGGAGCTGGGAGCTAAATTTGGGAGCTCAAAGATAAGATGTTTGCTCTGGAAACAACCAGAGCATCAGATTTTCAACTGATGGAAGAGGAGGGAGCGAGTCAAAGTAATGTAGCTGTGCTACATAAACCTCTATGAATATAGATAAATACATATATATGTATATATAAACTGTATAAACCTCTGGAGCACCTTCCTGTGCAGCTGCAGTTGGGGTTGGGAGGAGGCAGATTCTGCACCTGGTGCCCTCAGTTCCATTTCTGTGCATTGCTGTGGAAAAACAAACCTCAACCTTTGCTGAGCCCGGGCTATTGCCTTTGGAATTTCACTCCTGAGCAGCAGCAGCAGCTGCTCTCTGACACACATTCCCTTGCACCAGGAATGCTGTTCCTTGAGGGACCTGAATGAAACTGATGAGGGCCAAAATGCAGATCTTAATGAGTGGAACTGAAAAAAACCCACAAATATGGCAGAAATACATTACATAACTTAAAGGCTTGGATTTTTTTTCTTATACATTAATTCATTTTTGAGGACACTGACACAGATCTTTGTTTTTAAATGCTGGTTTTAACTTTATTAGCAGCATAATATCAGTAGCTTACATCTCTATCAACTACACAGTAAAAGGTACCATGAAAATCTGCTTATGTGCTGCAGCTGTAAATGAAAAAAGACTGAAAAAGATTTCAGGATGTGATGGGGTTTTTATTCTTCAGCTCTTCATTTCCAAGTTATTTTAATGCTGGACAACAAGGAAAAAATTGTTTTAGTTATTCAGCTGATTCACTACATGCAAATAAATGTTTATCTCAGACTTTGGTGATCTACTGGTTCTTGTTACTGTGTCTGTACCAAAACTAACAGTAGAAATTACAAAAAATTGGGAGACTTATGATTTTTCTCTCTCTTGTTTAGATAAAATTATCCATAAATATTGCCAGCTACTGATCTGCATTTTTATTTATTTAAATAAAGCATGTGGAGTGCAGGCTGTTACCCCAGCTGTGACAGCAGGGATTCCAACCTGACGCTGCATTTCCCTCCTCTCTGTGTCACTGACTCAGTATTTTAACAGGTAAATCACATTTCAGACGTTTTTTACTCTTCAGGGGAAATTTCCGACTTTGTCTGACTTGGCTTTTCAGAACGTAAGATAACCACACAGCATTTTGGGAACTCCTGCTGGGAATTGCTGCTTGGGAAGAGTTTTTGTTGTGCGTAACACACTTACTTCAGTTTACCATTAAACGAATAAATAAATAAATACACTGTTACCTCTTCTTCTGGGCTTCAGTGACTTGCAGAGAGCAGTTTTTACCTCCACAGCTGTGACTGCAGTTACTGCCCACTTTCAGCACTTTAGGAACCCAAACCCGAACCTTTTCAGCCAATTTTGCTCAAACCCGCGCTCGGGCCCGCCCCGCACTCACGTGACCTGCGCGCCATCAGCGCGCGCCGCCGGCGGTCACGTGCCCCGCGTTTACCTCGGTCGCTGCATGCTGGACAACAAGGGAGCGAGGGACAGATGGACTGACCGAGGGACAGATGGACTGACCGACCCCGGCAGCTTCACGGGAGGAGCGTGTGAGGGAGCGGGAGGGGCTGGGGGCACTGGGGAGGCAGTGGTGGAGAGGGACTTGTGCTCCCTCGGGGCGGTGTGAGGCAGGGCTGCTCCCCCTCGGGCGGCCTGAGGGGCTTTCCTTCCTGCCCCCTCAGGGTCGCCCGTGTGAGAGGCTCAATCCCCCTCCCCCACCCCCCTGAGCGCTGTGAGGGGCTCTTCCCCCCGTCAGGGGCGATTTGAGGGTCGGGTGTTTGCCTTCTGAGGAGCCCAAGGCATGTGAGGTTCGCGGCTCAGTCCCCGCGGTGGTGGCTCGGAACGCCGAGGTGCCCCTCGCTAAAGCTTCGTCCCCTTGATTTCCAGGCTCACCATGTCCCCGCCAGCCAAGAGGTGTGGAAGGCCCCCGGTGTTGTCTTTTCTGGAAAAGAAACAGAGAAAGCAAAGCCTTGATAGAAGAAGGGGGAAAACGAGGATTTATGTGGGAAATCATATCCACCGATGGCTGACGCTTAAGGAGAAGTTGGATTTCAGGAACGATGCAGAAGTTGCAGGGTTTTTATTGGACTTGTGAGTAGATTGTCACAGTACTCCTTTCTTTACTAATACCAAGTAAATAATTCTGTGTGTTGATACCGGTTGTGTATTTTCTTTCCAGGTATGACAGCTGCCACCTGTTGTCAAAAGCCCCGTTGTGTCCCTTCCCTGAGGATGTGAGGAGGATCCCTGTGAAGGAAGAAAGAGCATTGCCGGGCACTTTGTCTTTAATAGCTGCAGATGGAACGTTAGTACTGTCCTCTCTTTACATGGGAAGGGTGGAGGAAACATTTTTCTTGGTAGTGATTGACATTTAAAAATAACAGGGTGGAAGTTATATAAAACCAAGGAAAGCATACAGCTGAATTTATTAAATGTAAGATTTTAAAATAGCCTGTGTAAAAGAGCTTTTGTCTTTGGGGTTTTTTCATGTTGTTGGTAAGAGAGAAAGAGCTTTTTTGCAGAAGAAATGTCTCAATGGACAATTTGGGTTGTATTTGCAGGTATGACAACGATGACCAGCTGCCTAAAGAATCCGCTGCTTCTGCCCTGGGAGATGTGAGAGCTGTCACCATGAAAGAGGAGCAAGAGTCTCCATGGGACTGTGTGTTGGCACAGACAGATGACACGTTAGTGAAACTGTGGTGTTTTGCATGTTTTGCATTTGAAACTATTTTGAATTGATTTCGGTATCACACTTAATTTTGTCTCTTAGACATAATTAGAATGACCCATGTCATTCATGCTCATGGTTGATGATCTAAAAATCCTTCCATTTGTTTGGTGACTGCCTTCCTTAGTTGTGTACAAGGTTTCTGAGGGAACAAGGGCTCTAGTCAGCAGTGAGATATTTACCGTAGTGCAGTGTCCAGGCAAATGCAGCTGTGGGTGCTTTAAGCACTCTGGAAAGGACAGTGTTTCATTGTTGGCTGAGTGATGGATATTACATAAAGCCACCCCACCACTGAGCACTGGTTTCTGTTACTGTCTTGTCCTCAGTAACTGAGGCGTCCCCAGCTGGGATCAGAGGAGCCTCCAATAGGTATGCTTGTCCATTACTCTTTGTTTAGGTTTTGATTATCCCCAACAGTGTTACTGATTAACTGTAATGTCATCCATGTCTTAGTTTTCTGACCTTCTTAAAACTGTATTTTTTGATGTGTGCAGGGGGACACAGAGACCGTAGGACACTGCACTGGCATTTCATGGTGTGTCCCAACCCCTGGCTAATCTGGTGAAGTATGTCAAGTACCATTTGTCTGATTCTCATCTTCCACTTGTGCCTCTGCTAATTCTTCTTACTTTTGGTTTTAGTAGGTGAACAAGTTGGGGTTCTGAAAGCAATTCTGTGGCACAGAAGAATTCTTGGAAGCTAGGTCAGAGAAAAATAAATACCAGTGCTGATGAAGCTGACAACTTCAAGTGCAATCCTCAAAACAGCATTTTTCACTGTCAATATAACTTAGTTTGGAGTGCAGCAGTGATTGAATTCCTGGGACTGATTTGATACAGGTGAGACAGAAGGTTTGTGTTTAATTGATTTCTTATTTTAGCCTTCTGAGACGTGAGAAATACTGTGAAAAGTAGTTTGGTGTGAGGAGAACTTTGTTACCCTCAAAGGTAAGGTAGTGAGGCTTTGGAACAGGCTCAGGGTATCCATGTGAAGATGCTAAACCACACTGAGCACGTGAAATGCTGGACAAATGATTAGGCACACGTGCACTGGCAATTGTATAATTACCACTAAGCTGAGGAGACTTTTATGGGACAAACATCCTGTGTAATTCCAGGGAATATCTACCTACCAGGAGTAGTTGTGTAACCTCACTATGAGGAAAAGGGTTTATATTTCAGTGTCTGAGCACCACATCACTGTAACACTGTGGGGTTTGGTTTCCATTCACAGCAGAGCACTGAGGTGGAGTGGTGATGTCTTTGAAGTTCTCTTGGGCTGTGGGTTGTCAAGTGACTTAACCAAAATTGTGATGGCAACTGAACTTGGGGCTTAAAAAACTAAACTTCATTGCTAGCTCAGTGTTTTTAGAAATCTGGGCAAAATCCTTTATTGCTGTAGAAAATACTGAGGTTTGTTTTGACACAGGAACTGTGGTTATGACAATGGATTTTTTTTTCTTGCTTGTAAAGGTGTGGTACTGCACTTCCTATGGAAGTGGGGCAATGAAGGCAGGTATTTCCTGCTTTCCAGGCACTTGGGTGTCATATTTTTCTGTTGCTGTTATTGTTTTGGGCTTTACCAAAGACATCCTTTCATTCTGTGCTGCTTATAGTGGCCAGGAAAAGGAGGTCTCATTGTAGGTGCCTTATTTGCACACTCTGAATTAATAGTTGTAAAGCAGCTGTTGACTTCTGGGCTTTTTACTGTCAAGTCTTTAAATCTGATTTCAAGTGGCATGAGCAGGGCATAGGCAAAGGGAAGGGTAACTGGCAGATCCTCCTGGTGGAATGCCCATGGCAGGGGCTTGGAATGAGGATCTTTAAGGTCTCTTCCGAGCCACACGGTTCTGTGAACTGACTTCCCTGTGACTGCATTATGGACTAGATCTGTTTTGGCCTCGATTCAGCAAAAAAGGAAACAGCCCACAAATACCAAAAAGCTACTCCTAACTGTCACAGCAGTTTGAGGGAGACCTGTAGGATGAGCTGATGTCAGTCAGCAGTGAATGTTGGGAAGCCCCAGCTTTGAAGGGAGGCTGCAGTCCCCGGCCCTCCTAAAGGGGCAGTGGCAGCTCCTTTTGTCGTTTTTGCTACACAGCTTTTAGCAGATAAACAATCTGGAGGGAAAGTCCAGCAAGCTGCTACTGCTGAAGACTTACCATGACAACGGTGTGAACAGCTGAGGAGTTTCTTAGCAAGCAGGAAAGGAAAACTCGCATTTCATTTAAAAGAAAAAAGAGTGTGTGTGGGGAAGCCTGATAAAAATAACCTGCTCAGTAGAACAGCTTCCTGTGCTCTCCCAACAAATTGGGTTTTGATGCTTTGTTTTGACTAGTAGCAATTTATAACTCAAGGAGAAGATTCTGTCTGTACGGGTTTTGGTCTTTAGTGTTCATAGTTTGTTTTTAATTAAAAGAAAAAGATGAAAAAACCCCAAACCAACCACCCCTCACCCCTGAAAAACCACAGTCTGTGGTTATTTCACTGATGTAACTCGAAAGTGAATGTGGAAAGCTGCTTTTCATTACAGCAAATTGAGTGGTTAGTCTAAGACAATTAAATAATTTGCTTTATTGTTGTGCTGAATGTTGATCTATATTTCTCTCTAATGAAACTTTTGTTTCTAGTACTCCATAAAAGTGTGAGATGTTGGTCTGTTCCTGTGTATTGTACATACAAAAGCACAAATGGAATTGTTGTCATATTTGCTATTATTTCCAAGTTAGAAGATTCTGTTAGGCGAGTGCACTTGCCTAGACAGACTCTGAACCAATGCAAAGGTATTTCATGTTTGGGTGTTTGAGTGTCATATTGTAACTATTGTCATTGTGTTACTTTTCAGGGGGAGCAGCAAGAAGAAAATCGAGCTCTTGCATAAGGACACTGGGGCAGTTTTTGGTCCATTTTGCTTTTGCTGTGAGGGTTGTGTGAACTGTAAAGAATTACTGTAAGTTGTATGAAATTCCGTGTTATGTGTTGAACAGCACATTAAACTTAATTCCCTAAAGTTTTACTCTGTTATGTTAATGTTAATAAAGTGTGTGGAGTGGATTGTTTCCCTGTGGGTCTATACAAAGTTCTCTGAGGGGCAGCAAGAGAGGATCAGTCAAAATGCTTGTGGTGTGGCTCAAACTTAGCCAGAATTAATTAACTTTTCTGCAGCTTATGTTAATGACTAAGTTCCTCAAAAGGTTTAAGATACAAACAATATTCTGGTGACAGCTGCAGCATAAAGCGTGCTTCCATCTGAATGTGTTGCTTGGAATGCTTTTTCTGAGGGAATAAATTTAACATGTTCCATGTATTGGAAGGTTTATTGATTATGGTATCGATACCTTAAACATGATGGGTAAAAATAGTGGACTGTAGAGTGTGTTGTGTTGGTGCCTTGGAGAAAAGGAGTGATGGAGATCAGCTACTGTGTAATTTATCTAAATATATTCTGTTACTGAGCAATTTGATCTGTTGATATAGCTTTCGATATCACAAAAGCTGATATACAACTTAATTACTTTATCTCTAACAGAGATGAAGTAAGTGTGGAGCACTTTGAGTAACTGAAGTTCAACAGAACAGTGTTGGCAGTTCTGAATTTGTTTGGTGGTTACCAGGTCTGAGTAATCCTGGAAAGGTTTCTAACTGAGAAACTGAGGTTGGTACGACTGTATTCGGGGTGTGTTTGTCAGAAGGACAGAAACTTCCAGTCTTCTGACTATAATTTTTTTTTTCTTCAACCACACACTTGCATAAGCATTCAGGTCTTGGTCATACAGTATTCAAACCAGCTGGGTTTTCCCATCAGCTTACACTAGAACAGCCTCTCTGGGGAGAAATTCCCCTAATTAGGTCATTATGCTCCACATTCATTTTTTAAAATGAGCTACTTCACCAGCTGTAAGAAACTGTTGCCCTGAAATATCATCTTCATGCTTTTGAAGTGTCCAGGTCCAACATTGTCTTATGAACAGCAGATCTTTAGCCAAATTTTGCACAGATATGTTGAGAAGGACATTTTTTTTAAGCTTTCTCAAAATGAAAATGCCATTTCCTGTGTTCTGTATTTGCCTGTAGCTCTCCAGTTTTTCTTTGGCCACCAAAACATTCATCCTTGTAAATAACTCTGAGCTCACAGAGTATAACGAGACTTGTTTTTAGTGACGTGTTTCAGTGCTCTCAGGTTTCTGATTCAGTGTCATCACAGGGAGAAGGGAACAGGACTCAGCCTTCAGTTACATTCTCTGCTAAAGTATCAGAGATCAGAAGAATCTGCAACTGCAGTGAGGAGCTCTGCCCTTGTGGGCACCACGTTATCAGCCTGTTCACCTCCTTGTGCCCCTATGAATGCACACTGCAAGTATTTGTATTATTTAAAGATTAATACTGCAAATGTGTTTTGTGTCAAGGGGCGCTTGCTACATAAATTACTGGTAGATGATTATTCTGGTTCACAGTACTTGAGTAGAGCATGACTCAGCCCTTAATAATGTTTCCCCCAGACCTCCCCTAGACTGGCACTTCAGGCTGAAAAAAATCAAGAGGGAGTAGAGGCCTAAAAGTTTCCTTTTCTCATGTTGTAATTTGCTGGATGATTTATTTGGGTTGCTGTATCAACATAAGCTGTAGAATATCTGACTTATGGAGAGCAGAGCATTACCATTGGTATCTTCCAGTCAAGTCTGCAGGGTGGTGAATGAAAAGGATCCTCAAACGAGATTCTGCTGCTGCCAAGAACATCGCAAGAGCAATGGCTCTGCTTTTGTCACAGTGAGGTTTTGTGCACCTGTGGGAATTGTGGGACTTGGTGTTCAAGTGTCAGGACTAAACCTCAAAGGATGGTTTACACTGTTGCTCCAATGGTACATTAAAAGTTACACACCCACGATTACTCTGAGCACCACAGTAAGTTGTGTTGGGGCAGAAAAATAATACGAAAATGAGAAAAACTTTGTATAGGTTCATAATGAATAGCAAAGAGTGGCTGTAAAAACACTCAATTTTTGTGTCTGTAGAGTGGGTTTTCTGTGCCAGTTGGGTTCCTTAGAACTGTGGATTCGTCAAACCTTTTGAAATATGTGTGAACTGGGAAACTTCCACCCAAGTAAGGACAGGTTCTGGGCTGGGCTTAAATTTCAGACCATTAGATAAAAAATTGAAGTTACAATGCACTGGTTTTCATAGTTCTGACTTTGTCTTCCATTATTTTGCCTTAACAGAAGTTATTTCCTG
Organism: Pitta sordida; assembly: GCA_013390025.1. Lineage (NCBI taxonomy): Eukaryota > Metazoa > Chordata > Aves > Passeriformes > Pittidae > Pitta > Pitta sordida. The sequence goes on along the minus strand of WEKX01025672.1, from coordinate 853,661 downwards.
AAATCACAATAACTGATTGTGTTTTAGCTCCCATAATGTAATATCACATGGAAACTTTGTGTGTCTTGTTGGGCAAAGGTGTGGCCTATACTGTGATCTACTTTTGTAGTAAAAAACCCTACAGAACATGGGACAAAGCTGTTCAGAATAGCTCTTGCAGGTTTATTGGTGAAATAAGGAGTTCTGTAGATCATCACAGACACCACTGGGGAGGGGAATAGAACTGAGGTGAGAGACTGGAATATGTTATTTGAAAAAAAACTGTCTCAATGCCCCGTTTTCTCACCATTTCAAACGGCTGTTTAATTCTTTGGCTCTTCCCTTGTTATGAATGCCTGTCTGAAAGGCTTGATCATGAAGGCAAGGAGAATGCTGCAGCAGGGATGCAGGAACCTGGTTTTATTCTGAATTCTTCGGGTTTAGTAGCTCACCTTGGGTTTTATCTTGTGATAAAATAGGAATAATTTGAAATGTAACTTTGTATAAGGCATGATCATTTGATTTAATAATACAGAATGCTGTGATCACTCTGGTGGTACTGGTTACACTGCAGGATGTTTTGTGTCCTGTGCCTTTTAGTGACGTGTCTTGTGGGCTCCTAAGTCAAGGCACCCCAGTGAGTTCAGCCATGTGTCATGTTAAGTGTGTGCTCATGAGTCACTGCTGAAAATCCTGCTGAAATCAGTGCATGGCAGGAGGGAGAAAGCATCAAAGGAGGAATTCCAAAGGTAGGAGTAGTGGAGTTTCAGTTTGAGGTGTGAGTGAGATGTGGCTTAGGGAGGAATGGTGAAGCTGAGCCTTCTCTGTGGTTGGAGTGGTTCCGTCTGCCAGGACAAGTCTGCTTCCTCTCCTTTCCCGTGTCTCAGCAGAAGCAATTAATAGAATTCCAGAGAGATTCCTCACCAGTGCAGGAGTCAGAGCTGTGACAATGAGCAGTGTTTGCACCAGGCTGAGGATTGAGCAGATAAGCTGGACGTTTCTGGGGTCAGGTAGAGCTGATAAATGTGAGAAGCCTGACACCTTCACCCCCTCACTTGGGTCACAGAGCAATATTTGCTACTGCAGTTCTTGTGCTACTTAATTTAGTTACATGGGTTCATTGGCTTCAATCAGATTAAGTGAAAAACTGCATAACCCTTCCTAGAAAAGTGCACTTTTAGATATTTTAAAGCTAACTAAAGACGTGATTGTGTTTCAAGATAAGCTATTCTACTTTCCTGATGTTAGTGTGCATTCTTTCTCTTTGTCTCCACATCCTTGGGATGTCTGATGTCTCAATCTTGCTTTTCATGGTTCTCCTCACAGACTTCTTTGTTCTCCTCTGTTCTCCACTCAGCCTTGGAGCAGACATTAGAAGAGATTCCAGCAGAAGAATTTTATCTGTGTTTGTAAGCTTTCTTTAAACAATCATTTCAAAGCAGTTCTTGACATGACCTATTTTTCAAATGGAAACAGTAACACTGAGGAAGTGTTTTATCTTCAGTGGCAAAAAATAAAATCCTATTGTAGTAGGATTTTATTGCAGCTTAAATCCAGCATGGAATAAACTCAACCTGGCTTTGAGTGTGGTTCAGTGGGTTTAGCTTGTGATTCAGCTGTTGATCTGGGATGTCTTAAACTGAATCTCTGCAGAGCAGCTCTGATACTTCCTGTGCTGTTTTTAATCTCAAATTAGATGAATCTACTCGTGGATAACAGAGTGCAACATATTTAACATGACCCAATGACTTTTCCAAAAGGGCAGCTGAAAGTATGGGTTGCAGCAGATGATTCTGTTGGGTGAAAGTGTTTCTTGTCTTTAACATCCTGAGTCAGTGTGTCCGTGTGGGCTCACAGCTCTGAGCTTGGGCCAGATTTGAGCACAAATACCTCAACAGGCTGTACTTTGTGAACTTGGCTATAAATTAAGGCAGCTGCAGGTGTGTTTTATGAACGTGTAGAAAAAAATAACTGTTCCTGTAGTTCGTGCAGCTGTTCTCCACCTCCACCTACAGCAGCCCTGAATCAGCATTTTTTAAAGTCTGATTGTAAGATAAAGGTCAAGATGGATGAACTATAAATAAATCTGGGAAATACAGGAATAAGGGACCTTTCCAAAAGCCGTGGCCAGAAGAGGCTCCCGGATCAAAGGCTAAAAATGCCCTGTGAATGTGCATAGTGTTCCTGTCAGCCCTTCGTGCCCGGCCCGGCCCCTCCTGCCAGGCTATTCAGGGAACGAGCACCGGGGTCTGGGGTGGAACGGGAGGGCTCGTGTTCCAGCTCCCACAGCTGCTGCACTCCCCTTTTCTTGGGAACTGATTCCCATCTCCCCATGACCTCTGACAGCTCAGCACTCACTCCACGTGCTGGGTACAAGAGCTCACCTGGCTGCAGAAATTCCCTCATTTCCTTCTTGTGGTTTGTGCTCAGCCACGGGTTCATCGGCGGCACCAGGGACGTGGGGTGAGGCTGGGAACCAGTGGCAAGCCCAGGAAATGACACTGCCACTGCAGGCTTGGGATTGACCCATTGGCTAAATATTTATGTGTGATGTGAAATAACCTTTTCACCTTGTAGTCATTCAGAAAAGCACTGAGGAAAGAGCTGATTCAGTTACTTCAATTATAATGTTAAGTTATTCCAGTATATAAGGCAAATACTACCTATTTTGAGAGGCAAATTTAAAGCCTGTTTAGCACTAGAAATAGGATATTAGGAGTTTAACTAAATTATGAGCTTCCAGGTTGCTGGTTTTAAACACATTTTTCTTCATTTGCCCCCTGTCTCATCCCTTTGAGTAAAAAGTGTCATTAGCAATGTGCTGGGGGAAAATAAAAATAGTCCCTTGAAATATTAGTAAAAGTTAAAATTCATTTGAATCCTTGGAGCCTGCCAACAAACACAGTAATGAAACTGGTGAGTTACTGCTTTGTGTTGGCTGAACTTCTCCAGGCATGCCCAGCACTGAGCAGCCCCAGGGCACTGACAGCAGCCTGCAGCCCTTCTGTACCAGTCCTAGTTACAGACAGCTTCTAAAATTAATGTTCTTATGGGGAGAAATGCTTTGCAAAAATATTTTGAGTTGAAGACGTTAATGGTGATGTGTTGACTGGTTTCAATGTTAAGTTTGTGCCCTCGGGAGAAAGGGAAACATGTACCTCAGCTGCAGCCTACTAATATCCAACTCCACTTCTACTCACAGGTTTTAGTTCTGTTTATATCTGAGCATTCTGTTAGGAAGCGGCTGGATTTTTTTCATAATATTTAGGTTTTATGGTTGCTGTATTAGCATCTTGTATTTTCAGTGGTAAACTGCAAAGCTTTTGTACTCACCAAGTTTCAGGTGCCATAAACAGCTTCTGAGAAGTCCAAAAAGCCCCAGAGCTGGTGCTGTGGAATATGTTCTGCTGCGTAGTTGATGCATATTAGTTTTTTCTCTAATCTCAGAAGAGCTTCAAATGCACTTATAAATCATTACTTATTATTATGTGTGCATATATATGTTCCATGTACGTATATAAATACTTCTGTTCGTGTTAGCTTTCTATGACTTTTCTTGAGGGAATTTTTTCTTCTGTTGTTTTGGGGTTTTGTTTTAGTGAGCAACATGTTGAAGGGAGGTTTGAGCTGGACATTGGGAAAAGGTTCTTCCCCCAGAGGGTGGCTGGGCACTGAAGAGGCTCCTCAGGGCAGGGCTGCCCCACTGGATTGGAAGGCCCTTGGGAACACCTGAGAGAAACCTGGGATCCCTGTGGGAGGGAGGCTGTTTGTGTGCTGTTGGAATACAGTCTGTTGCACCATTCCTTTTCTGAGGCTGAAATGAAAATCAAGTATCATCTCAAATTAACCACAGGCTAATTCAATTAGCAAAATAAATTGAGGTAGAGGAGATGAGCTTTGAAGAACCCGAGTCCTTGGCAGAGAGAGTTATTGCTCTGTCCTTGGACATCTGTCAGTAATTTCTGTCTCTGAGCATCAGTGGTTTCTGGTCACAGGCACTGCTGGCTGTTAACACACCCTGGGGTGGCCGTGGACTGCTGAGACTCAGCTTCATGTTTCTGCTCCTCATAGTGGTGTTTCAGTGCCTGTGTTGGTATTCCAAATATCTGCAGAAGGGAACTGTTTTCCTCATGTGTGGCTGTTTTTCCCTGAGGGACTGACCTTTGCTATGCTTCTTACTCATCACCCAGCGAGCGTGTAGAAGTGAGTGACATCTCTCTGCCTCAATATTCTTTTCTATTTGCAGTAGATATAAGTTGGTTTTCATTGATTTTTTTTTTTTTTCTTTCCTCTTCTGTGTCAAAAGGACTTTGGTATTGATATTTGGGCAACTGTTTTTTCAAAGGTAATCTCTGATCAGTCTGAGCTGTCGTCTCTGCTGTGAGACATGAGGCTGAATCTTGAAGAGGCTCCTGTGTGCCCTGTCAGGAAGGTTTGTAGTTTTCCCTCTGCCTTTGGAGTTTGCCTGAACACCTCATGATCTGCACAAGACTCAAACAGAATCTGTCCAGCACAGCATTTGTTTGCGTTTTTTATTTCTAAACAATTTAAAAGTACTTTTTGTTGTTCAGATCATTTATGGAGTCTTAGTTTTAGTCTCATTGCTCAGTTTGGGAGAAAAGCAGATTCTCCAGCAGCTCCATCTTACGTCAGTGGGCAATTGTGGGCAAGAGTGATTCCTGGTGGGTTGTGTGTAAACAGAGAACAGGGGTTGGTCCTTGTGCTGTAGGACTTGTAAAAGGGATGGAACATTTCCTATTTTAAATTGTTCATGCTTTGGCTCTGCAATATAAATACCAATGCTAAATACTTTATATGGATGTGAAAAATAGCGCTGCTGTCATCATTTCCCTTATAGGAGATTTCTTTGTGTGCTTTGAACTTGGCCAGCTTTCTTACAGGAATCTTACAAACGTGAGGATGTTCTCAATGTGCTTTTGCCTTGTTACTTTTTTTTGGTAGCCTTTGTCTGGTCTCTACTGAAAACAAATCACAAATTCTTATCCTTTGTGTAATAGTTTTTCATACCTCAACATCTCAGTAACGCTTGTTGAACTTTGCTTAGTTCTGTAATTACCCTGTTGGACAGAGTAAGAAATATTTCAGAGACAGACATAAAGAAAAATGTGTCTGTTTTTTTGCTGTTCCTTTCTTTTTTGGCTTTCTGTTGGCTGAGCAAGTGCCATTGATTTTAAAACAAAGAAACCCCAAACAAAACTGATTTTGATAAACCCTCCTGAAATGACAAATCTCATGGTTTAGTTTGTTTATGGTACCATATCATGAAGATATGTGATGTAGGGGTGGTAAAAGGAGGCTGAAAAGAAATTATCTCTGGATTAACGGAGAGCAAAGATAATTTGTGGTGAATAGACTTGATGTGCTCTAGTGAGACTGTTCTTCTAAAAGAGAAGTGCCAGGAATTCTTAGTTTTTGTGGAAAATTGCATCACTTTATTTAAGTACATATGGCCGGGTATGTAGAGAAAATATTCTGTACAATCTGAGCTCTCAAATTGGAGCTCTGAGCCTTCCATGGTGATGTGGAACAACTGACCTGTTCTGACAGCAAAAATGGAACAGTCAGTGTGGGCTCAGGTGTGTTTTGACAGGTACTACCAAGTGTTTACATAAACCAGAGTTACTGTTCATTTCTTGGTCCAGCAGAGACAGGATGAACATTCTGTGGTAAAAACAGTAGAATTTTGGGCCATAACTCACAGCAGTAACCAAAGATCAACATGAAATACAGGGAGTGTTGCCACTGATAAGGTTTGGTCCTGTTTATGCTCCAGGACTTCATCGTGGGAGAGCTCTTGGTTAGAAGTGTGTTACAAAACCTAAATGCTTTTGAATCATCAGGGCCACTTTTCTCTGTGTTGTCAAGATTTTAAACATGAAATAGAAGCCTGAAGATTAATTAACAATTTCTTTGGCAAAGGTCATACATCACTCAAGGCTGGATTGCAGAGCAGGGGGGTTTTCACATTTCCAGTTAATGGAGTGATGCTGCTGCTGCTTCTAAAAGTCACTTTGTGGTGTCAGGATGGAGAGTTCCTTTGCAAGGGATCACCTGGGAGGGTGGATGGGATGCTCTGTTCGAGATGTGCATTTAATTTTTTGCTGCCTGTTGTTGCTCACAACACACTGAGGCTTTGGGGCTGCAGCTTTACCCTTTGGTCACTCACTGAGTTCCTCTGTTCCAGCGTGGGGTGAGGGGACTGCTGCCCTCCCCAGACCTCTTTAGGTCATTTATGTAATTGATCTTTGCAGATAGGAATTAATTAGCCTGATTATTTTTCTTAGCTCTTGGATGGGTTCCCCACCTGCAGGAAAGCAATTCCTCTATGTCAGTGATTGATTGCTGAGCCAGAAGCTTTCTGCCTTGCATTTGTAAGAAATGCTGACTTGTTCTTTGGGTCCTGTTGGGGACCAGGCAGATTGTGGCAGAGAATGCACAGGATCATGGAGCATTTCTACAAGGGAGCTGGTGGCCCAGTGGGCCCTGGGTGGTTTGGGCTTGTACGGTGCTCGTTTCCTTCCCCTCCAAGGTCAGCAGCACACCAGGCAGGGCAGGGAGCTGTGTTCACTCTGCTCCAACAATGGGTGTTCTTCTGCAGGTCTTAGGCTTTTTAAGAGTATCACAGTTTCTGTTAAAGTCACTTCAGGAACTGGCTGAGTTCCTGGGGAGCTCCTCACCAGCCCAACCATTTGCTATTTTTGAGTTTTTACACAGTGCTTTTGTAACACTTTTCCCCTTGGCCAAAATGCATTAGTGAGAATGTGACTAAATCACAGCACAAGTCGTGCTCAGCCTTGCACACACTGTTAAATTGAAGCATGTGAAGGGCTCCTGGACAGGTATCAGGATTATTTACCAATGTGGCTGCTGTGGCTGTGGGTCTGAGGCTGCTTTTACTGCCTACAAGGGGCTTCTCACCCAAGGAATGGGAAAAATGTGCTTGTCAGGTGCAGGGATATTAATATGGGAAATCTTTCTTCCTTTGGTTGTGCAGGGTCTGGTGTTTGAAGGGGTTACTTTGTTCCATCACACGTGAATGTTACTGAGAAGTGGCTGTGGCCATTAACTCTGTAGGATTTTGTTTAACAAAAATCAAGTCTCACTGGAAGCCTGTGACACTTGCTGTAATAAAAAGATTATGGATAGCTCCTAATGGCTTGTAAAAGCTGTTTAATGGTGGTTGTGTCAAAGTAAGCAATTAGGGTCACTTAATCTACTTGATTATTCATCATGTTCCTCTAATAATGTTCCATGTGATCTGCGAAAATGCATCTTGAGAAGCTGCTTCACCCCTCTGTAGCCCTCAGTACAGGGCACATATTTGTAGTAAGAAAACCCAAGAAAGAAAAATTGACTGTAGGACACTTTACCGGCCCCAACACAAGCGGCCTGTAGACAAACACCCTTGTGTTGCTACAGCGTGAGCTTCAAGGAAGAATGGAAATGTCTAAAAATATGCAGTCATCTAAGGGAAGTTTTGTCAAATAAAACAGTAATAATGTGTTAGACCTTACAGGGAACTTGCATCTCTCTATTAAATTCAGGCCAGATTGTTCTAAGGTTAGGAGATGCAGGTAGGGGCTGCTGATCCTTAATTTCTGTGTTGAACTCAGGTCCTGCTGGATAACTGGGTAATTTGGGCTACTTGGCACAAAGTGCAAGGAATGCTTTGGGACCTTGTTTGTCATCAGCTGCAATTGCAGAAATTTGGTGGGAGGATTAAATTTTGGTCAGTAACTTGGTTTTGTCCTGAATAGTTAAAGGGAATTCAAGGCAGAGAGACAAAAAAGGCCTTTTGCTTACACTCAGCTGGCAGGAAATGGTGTGGAATAGGGTCTGTCTGCTGTGCAGCTCCAACATCAGGACCAGGCTGTGTTGTAGGAGTGGATTTGTGGGGAACCCAGACACTGTGTGTGAGCTGTTCCCCACAGTGTGTGAGCTGTACCTGCTTTACACAGCCGGGCCCTGCAGGTGGGCAGGTCGGGGTGACCTGCACCTGTGGCATTGTGTGCTGGTCACAAAGAAAGGGACTAAATCTGCACCAGTTTAGAAAAACATGGGCAGAAAGATCTCAGCCCTCCTCTTGAAATGAGTGGAGCCTTGACAATGGGGTCTGGTGTTTGCTCTGCAGTGCTGGTCATACAAAAGCAAACAGACCTGCTGGTGTTCAGTCCCGTTGCACAGAGCAGCTTCAGGCTGGTGAGACCCTCAGAAAGAAATTTCAGTGCACATGCAAAACTCCAGGTCAATGGCTGTGTCCTCTGGTGTTATTGTGAACAGGAGTTATATCAGCCTGGTGAATTTAGTACTGGATGTTATTAATGAATTAATACAAATTAAGAAAGCTGTGATTCACATAACGGAAAACACTGAAGTAGCAGCAATGCAAACTGAGCAACCATAAGGGGCGGGGGGAAAGGTGCTGCTGACCTGGCGGGAATTCACTGGGCTGCTCTCCCACTCTGCTGGTTCTCCCTCCCCTGGGGGGTGTGATAGGAGGTCACATTCCAGGGGTGATCCCGAACCCATTGTTAGCAAAGCAGGCACAACACTTCTGTAGCCAGCACAGCCAAGGGATAAAAACAAGCTGAGAATCAGGGAGACATATCTGGCTCTCTGATGCTCCACATTTTCTGTGCCAAACATATGTTGGTATAAAAGAAAAGTCTGATTCTAAATACCAAACTGTGGGCAAGACTTAACTAAATTTTTCTCGAAAAGAAACCAAAGCTTTGAATTGTTGCTGTATTTTACTGCATCTGATGTGCCTTTGGGATGGTATAAATGACCTGAATCAGGATGGAATTGTGTTGTAGGTGCCTGTAAGAAGGGCTGACACAATCCCAAGGGCAAAGCTGAGGTTTGCAGTCACTCTGGAGTAGCAGGCACTGTGTGCATACATGTGTCCTTAGCGTGCATGAAATAGTTCTACAGTTGGAGATCTGTTGACTCAAATGTGCAAACCCCAAAGTTTCAATTTCAGATTTACTGCTGGAGGTTTGGCCAAAGCATAGAAATGTTTAATGTCTTCTGAGTTCACATTGGGGACGGGGTTGGAAGAGACCTTTGAGACCATCCAGTTCCAACCCCTGCCATGGACAGGGACACCTTCCAGTATCCCACATTGCTCCGAGCTCCGTCCAGCCTGGCCTTGGAACGGGGATGGAGCAGCCACAGCTGGGCAATTATTTTTCATTAATAAATAACAGGGAGCTTCAGTACTGTAAAAAAGCCCAAATAACCACCACCACAAACCCCTTCTCAACAAACTGTGCCTGGAAGCACAGTGAGGAGATGTGGGCTATTGCAGTGATGTCTGCAGTGGTTATGTTGGTGTATAGACATGGGAACATCTCAACATCCTCTTCACGGTTTATAGCCAAAAGCGTTTAATTGCTCACTTCCCAATTCTGACAGCGCCTGGTCCCGGTACCAATGCTGAGGATTGGAACCAGGTACAAGGTTCCCTTTGCAGGTGCTTGACAAACCGAGTGGTGTTTTCTGTGCCCTGTGGCGTTTCCAGGACCAGCCCCAGGCGCTGGAGCCGGGACCCACCGACGGCACCGCCCGGCTCGGGGTTTGTCGGGTCGCTCCTTCGCTCGTCGTGCCCCAGTTCCTGAGAAAACCGGGACTCAGCCGAGGGGTGTGTGCGCAGCCACAGCCCGGCTCACCTGGGAGTTGGAGGCACTGCGCTGGTTTTCCACGGGTGTTACGGAGCTCCGGGATGGGCAGTTGCCTCCAGCTTTCAGGTGACCCTCAAAACGCCGCCAGCTGCGTGTGAGGGAGCGAACACTGTTATTGTTGTGTTCTGAGGCTCAGTTTGAGAAGTTACCCAGCACTCCCGGGGTGGTTCCTGCCCCCCCTCCTGCAACGTTTGGCCGCTTGTGTTTGTTTCATTCCCGACTCTTCCCCGTGTCCCCTCGCGCGGGGCCGTTCCGAGGTGCGGGCCCAGGGCACAACCTCCCGCAGGGGCTGCCGCCGGGTTCCCGCAGGTGCCTGGGAGGGCAGGCGCGGTCTGTCCGTCCGTGTGTCCGTCCCCTCTGTCTGTCCGTGTGTCCCTCCGTGTGTCCGTCCCCTCTGTCCGTGTGTCNCCCCCCTGTCTGCCCGTGTGCCCCTCCGTGTGTCCGTCCCCTCTGTCCGTGTGTCCCTCCGTGTGTCCGTCCGTGTGTCCGTCCCCTCCGTCCGTGTGTCCGTCCGTGTGTCCGGGCTCCGCTCCGCGTTTTCCGGGCCGCGCGCGGGCGGCTCGCGCAGGGCCGGGGGCTGCCGCCATTGGCCGCGC